>JAHRHZ010000133.1:9238519-9299557 GCA_024137785.1 Ginglymostoma cirratum
TTACATCACACTTATCAGGATTAAATTCCATCTGCCATTACTCTGCCCAATGACTGTAGCCTGAAACAATCCTCCTCACTACCAATTCTTGTTCATCTGCAAACATATTAATTATACCTCTACATTCGCATTCTAGTTGTTAAAGTACTTATTGAGCAGTACGAGTCCCAGCACCGATCCCTGTGGTACACCGCTGGTCACAGGCTTTCAATTACAAAAGCCCTCCACCATCACTCTTTGCCTCCTATTTGTAATCGACTTACAGTTTGCCAATTTGCCTTGGATACCATGGGCTCTCATCTTTTGGACCTGCCTTTCATTTGGGATCTCGTTGAAGGCCTTACTGACATCACTGTAAACGATATCAACTGCATTATCCTCATCAATATATTTCGTCACCTTTTTAAAACACTCAGTTAAATTAGTCAGACAGAACCTCCCTCTAACAAAGCCATGCTGACTAACCCCGATCAATCCCTGCCTCTCCAAATATTGATTAATCCTGGCATTCAGACTTTTTTTCCAATAATTTCCCGACCACAGCTGTCAGATGGTTTATAATTACCTAGCCTATTCTTGTTGCCCTTTTTGAACTTTTAGTTGTCCTCCAGTCATCTGCCACTTCATCCTTGGTCAGCGCAGTATTAAATATCTGCCTAGGACACAGCAATCTCCTCCCTTAGTAGCCTGGGATACATCTCATCAGGCCCTTGAAATTTATGGACCTGCATGTTAAAACATCTAATACCCCTCCCTTATTAATCTTAATGTATTTTAGAACTTCAACATCCCAAATGAAATCCCTAGCTACATTGTGAAAACATCCTGCAATATACTCAGCTCTCAAGAAGCACTTCAAGAACGCTTCCTTGTTCCTTTGCCAATGAACATTGTCCAAATCTCCTAGCCTCTCCTCAATTGACCATTGACCTAATTGTCACCTATTTTCATTTGTTGTAACTTGACATGGGAGCAGTTTGCTCTGAAATTCACTCCGGCGATACTGGATGCAAAAAAACAAAGGTTAATTCTGGGGGAAGGTTTCATCACCCACTCTTTTAAGAAAAAAACGTAATCCTTTCATGGGATGTGGACGTCACTGCGGAGTCCAGCATACCTTTCACCACCCCACTTCCACCCACTCAGTTTCTTAATAACCTTGAACTGAGTTTTGCTTGCTGGACCATTTCAGAGACCAGTTCACATTCAACCATATTGTTGTGGGTCTGGAGTATTGTGTAGGCCAGACCATGTAATAATGGCAAATTTCCTTCCCTAAAGGACATTAGTCAACCAGATGGGTTTTTAAATCAATAAAGATAATTTCACGGTCACTATCATGAAGATTAACACAATGTTCCAAATTTACCACTCAAATTTAAATTCCAGCGGCCACTGCGGTGGGACATGAAACCTTGTCCCAGAACATTACCAATGGGTTACTAGTTCAGTATATCGTGGAATATAGAAGATTAAGGGATGACCTAATTGACAGGAGAAAGAGGCTCTGTGCAAAATTGTAAGGGTAGGAAAGTAGCCCATCCATCCCCATGCACAGTCCTGTCAAAGCTCATCCTCCTTGGGAGATTGGACTGGGGGGAGAGCAGAATGCAATGAATAGTCTACTCTAGGTGGTATACAATCCAGCCCAGCCCAATCGGCAGCAATAAATAATTGGCCTTATCTTGATAGACACACGAGGGGATTTTAAATCCAGCATCATTGCTGAAACCTTGGACAAGTTACTGAGAGGGTGGTATAATGTTAGGCTTTATTTCCAAAGTTATTTCCTAGAATAAACTGACCTGACATTTGTACGTGTCAACAGTTTGTCCTTCCAACTTTGCAAGATAACCGCCCACAGGCACCAAAGAAAACTACAAACAGGAAGTGGCAAGACTGACCATAGAGTACCCTACACACACACTGAGATCCACAACTGCTTTTGCCTGTCGTTGTACTAGGTGGAAATCTACATGCACACGACCAAGTTATTTTGAAGCTGAAAGTAAACTGCTAGCACAATGATATTTTACCAAAGGCTTTGGATGCAGTATATTAAGTTTAAAATTGCTTAGCTCCTATGGTTCTCCCCAGTCCACATAAGAACATAAGAACTAGGAGCAGGAGTAGGCCATCTGGCCCCTCGAGCCTGCCCTGCCATTTAATAAGATCATGGCTGATCTTTTTGAGACTCAGCTCCACTTACCTGCCCACTCACCATAACCCTTAATTCCTTTACTGTGTACCTACGGGGCAACTTTTTCACGCAGAGGGTGGTGCGTGTATGGAATGAGCTGCCAGAGGAAGTGGCGGAGGCTGGTACAATTACAACATTTAAAAGGCATCTGGAAGGATACATAAATAGGAAGGGTTTAAGACTGATATGGGCCAAATGCTGGCAAATGGGACTGGGTTAATTTAGGATATCTGTCGGCATGGACGAGTTAGACCGACGGGTCTGTTTCCGTGCTGTACTTCGCTATGACTCTAAGACTTGGTCGCAGAAATGGGCCCATTATTGAGGCTCAGCCAGTTGCACTCTTGTTCTGAAGTCAAATAGCTGTGGATTCCAGAGCCAGTCTAGGGCTCAGAGCTCACAATCCAGGACGAGACTCCTGTGTCGTGCTGTGGGAGCGGTCTGTTGACAGACAGGATGACTTTCAGGTGAGGACCTCATCTGAAGACCTGTCTGCCATTGGATGCAGATGATGCCAACCCATTGCTTTGATAGACACTTAGTCTAGAGATTCAGGAATTGCTTTGGAGGCCACGGTTCTAATACCACTGCAGCACGTAGTGGTATATGAAGTCAATAATAAAAATAAAATCTGGGATTAAAAGTCCAAAGACGACCATGAAATCATTATCAATTGTCATTAATTGTCATCTCGTTCACTAATGTTCTTTAAGGACAGAAATCTGGCATCTTCACCTGATCTGGACTACAAGTGACTCCAGACCCACAACAATGTGGTTGATTCTTTACCGCCTTCTGAAACAGATCAGAAAGTCACGCAGTTGTATCAACCCAATAAAAAGTCTCAAGAAATGGAATCAAGTCATACAGATCATCTGGCATTGACACTGGCACTGGGAATGACAAAGGCAAAACAGCACCATCGACCCTGCAAAATCCTCCTTACTGACATCTGGGAGCTTGTGCCAAAAGTGGGGGTTCTGTTTCACAGACTAGTCAAGCAACAGCCTGACATAGTCATACTTATAGAATCATACTTTCAGACAATGTTCCAGACACATCATCACCATCCCTGAATAGGTCCTGTCTCACCGGCAGGACAGGCCTGGCAGGGTTGGTGGCACAGTAATATGTAGTCAGGAGGGAATTGCCCTGAGAGTCCTCAATGTTTAACCTCACTGGGGCAGCACACTGGAAATCAAGTCCTGCTTTTCAAAGAGTCATCACAAAAGTTAAAGATTTTACTAGATCATGTACTTTCCCCAGCTTATTGGTTGTTTAGACCCAGTTGAGAGAAAACTGGACCAGGTCTCCATATTGAATAAAATGATGATTTAACACTAAAAGTAGTCCAGCTATAGATAAATAATTATGAACTGTCAACATATTACTCTACTCGTTAGCATTCAAACCCACTTATAAAACTCCACAATACACATAGAGACAGACAAAGAAACATGGGTGTGATGGGCAGACAGAAGGACTGGGAAGGCACATCAGGTGATCCCTGTCCACAGGTTTCATGGAGTTGGTCCTTTTGGCTTGTTATCAGAATGTGCTCCTCCTCGATTGTCCTTCTCCAGATACTTCCACTTGCCTATAAAAGGTAAAGGTCAATGGTTCACTCTTATTAACTCTCTGGTTTCCTCATTAATTGCCACACTTGCAGCAACTATTGATGAAAAACTACTGGACTTTCTTCAGGATTAAGGTACTTTTTGCTGCAGAGAATAGAGACAGCTCCTGCCCTTCTCTCGAACCCACAAGCTGTGCAGCTCCCTGGGACCCAAACACATGGCTGTTGGCAAGCAGAACACCTTTGTCATTGACAACTGGTCACCAGTACTTGTTACTGGCCAAAGCTTCATTTGTACACACCCCTTGGCTCCAGCTTGTCTACAAACCAGGCATTCTACCACTGCTGGAACAAACAGCTACATAAATAGTATTTACAAATGAATGTCACATTATTTGCTCCAAATGATTGAGCTGATTGGATCCTAAAATTGCTGGACTGGGTCTGCAGCAGGTGGTGAGGGAACCAACAAGAGGAAAGAACATACTTGACTTCATCCTTATCAATCTGCCATGACTGCATTGTTGAGAGTGACCACCGCTCAGTCCTTGTGCAGATGACGCCCCACCTTCGCATTGAGAATACCCTCCATTGTGCTGTGTGTTGCTATCACCACGCTAAATTGGACAGAATTGGAATAAATCTAGCAGCTCAAGACTGGGCAACCACGAGGTGCTGTGGGCCATTAGCAGCAGCAGAATTGTACTCCAGTACAATCAGCAACCTCACGGCCCGGCCACTCAACCATTACCAGGACAGCATGCCAGGAGCAGCACCAGGCATACCTGTAAATGAGGTGTCAACCTGGTGAAGCTACCAAACAGGACGACTTGCGTGCCAAACAGCACAAGCAGCAAGTGATAGACAGAGTTAAGCAATCCCGCAACCAACGGATCCAATCTAAGCGCTGCAGTCCTGCCACAACCTGTTGTGAATGGTGGTGGACAATTAAACAACTGACTGGAGGAGGAGGCTCCACAAATATCCCCATCCTCAACGACATCAATGTAAAAATGAGGAAAAAGTGTTTGCAACAATCTTAGTCATAAGTGCCAAATGGATGATCTATCTCGGCCTCTTCTGGAGGTCCCCAGCATCATAGATGCCAGTCTTCAGCCAATTTGATTCACTCCACATCATATGCAGAAATAATTGGAGACACTGGGTACCATAAAGGCTCAGATGACATTACAGCAATTGTATTCAAGACTTATGCTCTGGAGCTTGCCACTCCCATAGCCAAGATCTCCCAGTACAGTTACAACAGTGGCATCAAACCAACAATGTAGAAAATGGACCAGGTATGTTCCTCAAAGCAGGACAAATCTACCTGGCCAATTACTGTCCCATCAGTCCACTCTCGATCATCAGCAAAGTGACGGAAGGTGTCATCGTCAGCACTGGTCAGCAATATCCCACTTTTTTGACCCGAATTAAAGAGCAAAGTTCCAGATGTGAGGTGAGAGTAGTGATGCTTGACACTAAGGCTGTGTATATGGTATCAAGGAGCCTGAGCAAAACTGAAGTCAGTGGGAATTGTGGAAAACTCTCCGCTGGTTGGAGTCATTCCTGCCACGTTGGAAGATGGCTGTGGTTGTTTGAGGTCAGTCATCTCAGCTCCATAACATCTCTACAGGAGTTTCTCAGGGTGGTGTCCTGGACCCAACCATCTGCAACTGCTTCATCAATGACCTTCCCTCCACCGTAAGATCAGAAGTGAGGATGTTCGCCGATGACTACAGAGCCATCTGATACCTGACTCCTCAGATATTGAAGCAGTCGTGTTCAAAGGCAGTATGACCTGAACAATATCCATGCTTGGGCCGCTAAGGGCGAGTAACATTCGCGCCACACAAATGCCAGACAATAACCATCTCCAATAAGAGGCAATCTAACAAACACCCCTTGACCTCCAGTGACATCACTGAACCCCGAACTCTCAACATCTGGGAATTACAATTGACTAGGAACTGAACTGGGTATGCCATTTACAAGAGCAGGTCAACGGCAAGTAACTCACCTCCTGATTCTACAAAGATTTGTCCAAGACACGAGTCAGGAGTGTGAACAGCTGCAAAAATTCACTCCATTCACTGCTGATTTCATTTGCAGCAGTATACATGCTATCTCAAGATGCACTGCAAAAATTCACCAAAGATCCTTAGATGGCACCTTCTAGTTCCATCTAGAAGGACAAGGGCAGCAGATGCATGGAACACCACCCCCTTCAAAGCCATTCACCATCCTGGCTTGGAAATATATCGCCAATCTTTAACTATCGCTGGGTCAAAATCCTGGAATTCCCTCCCTAGTCCTTCCCTATTGCTGGATCAAAATACTGGAATTCCCTCCGTAATGGCATTGTGGGTCCCTACAGACGCATAGGCTGCAACGGTTCAAGAAGGCTGCTCACTACCACCTTCTCAGGGACAACCAAGCATGGGCAATAAATACTGGCCCAGCCAGTGATAATCACATCTTATATTTAAATAAATTTTAAAAATAGAACTGGGGCATTCTCTGCAGTCTCCCACCCCATTCTGATGCTTCAATATAATCGCCACAACAGATCATTCAGTCATTATCACTTTGCTGAATGTGCAAGCTTGCTGCATATAAACTGACAGCTATGTTTACTGATATTCCGACACTTCAAAAGTAACATATTGGCTGTGGATATCCCAGGGTGGTGAAAAGCACTGAATAAAGGAAGGTTCTTTCTTTAATTGCATCACGTTAGAAGGAAGCTGTAAGAGAAATGTCATTTTCAAATTAACATTGGCTCTGGTTCAGAACTCACTTACCTGAATGACCAGCTAGTTGAATCCACGAATATCGCTTCTTGAAGGGGAAGGATGAGAAGTGGACTATTGATTTTGCCTTCCTCCAGGGTTTGTTCTGTAATAAAAGAAATGGGAGAAATTGAGGCCTCTCCCTTGTCAGACATCTCAAGTTTCGATTAAAGCACCGTTCACACAGCAATACTGCCAGGTTGGATTGCATGCAGGGTGCTGGAAGAGAGGGACAAAATAAAGGTGAGGAAACAGTGGGACAGACAATGGGTAATATTCAGTCTCCAGCTACAATACCCTTTCATCCACCACAACAGAAAATATCAATGTAAACAGAAGTTTCAAGCTTCTGGGATGAAAGAACTGCCTTAAGTACAGAGATTGAGCAGGTTGGACCAATGCTCATTGACGTTTAAAAGCACCTTATTGAGATGCTGAAGATTTTTGAAGGACTTGACAGCAAAGAACTTGATAGGGTATTTTCCTTCAGTGTAAAAACTATAACTAATACAAAGTCACCATTGTGCAAAAGGACTGCTCTCACTGGAGAGAAAGATAATTGGTGGTGGTTTAACTGGAGGAAGACCACGCATCCAGCGAGGGGGAAGGTTGAGATGGCAGGTCCTTCAATAGTGATCTCAGTCGATGCAGGATTGAACACACACTGTTGGCAGCACTCTGCATCCCAAACCAGCCAATATTGTTTAAGGATACAGGATCACCCATCGATAAGTCCGTGATGAGGAAGAATTTCTTCTCTCCGATTGTCATGAATCTTTAGCTAGGGCATGGTGGAGGCTGGGTCATTGAATTTGGTCAAAGCTGAAACAGGTTCTTCAGCTAATCAAATGCAATGAGGAAAAAGGAGGAAATAAGTGTGAGTCAAACTCAGATAAATGTGAGGTGGTACCTTGCATCGGGAAGAATTTGGAGGTTGCTTAATTACGGTGAGGTTGCAAGTCTCGGTGGGGTAGAGTGACCCAGGGATCAGAATACAAACACAACAACAATCACTAAAAATGTTGAGGCTATAAACAAAGCAAACCTAGCGCTAGGTTTATTTCTGAAGGGATAAGATTGAAAAGTAGGGATGTTAAGGGGAGGGGGAGCAACACTGACAGTGACATGGTGCTTATAAACTTGAACTGGCAATCCAGATGCCCAGGCTCAAGCTCCAGGGGAGCTGATGAAATTTAAATTCAGTTCATGACATTTGGAATTATAAAGCAGTGCTCAGTGATGGTGACCATTGCAACAATCGTCAATTATTATTAGAAAGCCATCTGGTTCATTGATATCCTTTTGGATACCTGGTCTGACTGACATGTGACTCCAAATCCACATAAATAGGGTTGACTCTAAACTGCCATCTGAGATAAGCTGGTAAACAATTAGGTTTCAAGGCTGATTACCGATGGGCCGCAAATGCTGGCCTTGCCAGTGATGCCCACATCTCATGAAACGATAAATTAAGGGAAGACCTCTTGCAGTCACTTGTCTGCAGTCCTGGTCAGCAGATCACAGAAAGAACATGAAGGCAAGTGGGTACAGAGACAATTTTCAATGATGATTCAGAATGACCAGGTACAAATACCAAGAAAGATTTCACAGGCCAGCCTCTTTACTCTTGGGAATGGGTTTGGGTCAGGGCGTTGGGGAAGAGCTGAGGGGCGACCCAACAGAGATTTTCAAAATGATGGGAGTTTGAAAGTTTTGACAGTGTCATACAAAGAGAATTTTTCCTCTTTTGGGGAGGAGTACTAGCAGAAGCCATCAATATAATATAGTCACCGAGAAATCCAAGAGGGAATTCAGAAGAAAATCGGAGAGTAGTGACAATGTGGAACTCCACCACCAGTGGGAGTGGATGAAGTGAATAGCAGGAGTGCATTGGATTTACAGCACTGAAATAGGCCATTCAGCCCAACCAGTCTATGACAGCGCTTATGTTTCACTTGAGCTTTCTCCTATCTTTTCTCAACAAAATTGATCATTCTCCTTTGTCCGCACCCCCTCTCACCCTTGTCTAGCTTCGCCTGACATAAATTAATACTATTCAGAACACCAGCCCATGCGGTTTTGAGTTCCACACTCTCATCATTCTCTAAGGCAAGGCACTTCCCCAGTAGTTTGATTTCTTATGTTGATTATACATTGAGAGCCTCCGGTTACCCATTCACAAAGGAGAAGTGGCTTTAGAAAGGCCATTTCATCCCAAGTCGTTTCAGTGCTGCAGCCCCATTCAATAAGCAGGTTCAAGGGAAAACTGGATATACATATGAGGGATAAGGAAGCAAAGGAGTAAAAGATTGCGAGATAACAAGGTGTAGAGCTGGATGAACACAGCAGGCCAAGCAGCATCAGGGGAGCAGGAAGGCTGACATTTTGGGCCTAGACCCTTCTTCAGAAAAGATTGCGATGGCATATTTAAATACAGGTGAACTATGATCTTATTGAATGGTGACGGAGTCTCCAGGTGGCATATGGCCTTCTTCTGTTGCTTACACTGAAGATGAGTCATATTTGACTTGAAATGCTACCTGCTTCTCTGCACAGAGGCTTGTCAGAGCTGCTGTGAGTTATACCAGCACATTCTGTTTCTGCAAAGGGGGCGTTGCTAAAACAATGTCATGGGACAGTAGTGAAAAATCAAGCTTTTGTCTGAGATTCTACTCTACACTGTTTGTAATCAAGACACCATTGTAAAGCAAATATCACAGATAGGAATTTCAGCGTGAATGTGCTCACTCTGTATGGGCAAGGGTTCCCATCTGTCACTTTTAGGGGCTATAATGCATAGTATAGTTTAAAAAAAAAGGGGCGTGGGGCATTGATTGTGAGATTAACACAGCTATTAATGATTCACAATTTAAAATTGAATGTTGCATATTTACATCCAGCTGTATTAGCGGTTTTACAAATTTAGTCAGACACTGAGGCAGTAGTTGCAGTACATGAGATAGCAGGAACTGCAGATGCTGGAGAATCTGAGATAACAAGGTGTAGAGCTGGATGAACACAGCAGGCCAAGCAGCATCAGAGGAGCAGGAACGCTGATGTTTCGGGCCTAAACCCTTCTTCAGAAATGGGGGAGGGGAAGGGGGTTCTGAAATAAATAGGGAGAGAGGGGGAGGCAGATAGAAGATGGATAGAGGAGAAGATAGGTGGAGAGGAGACAGACAGGTCAAAGAAGCGGGGATGGAGCCAGTAAAGGTGAGTGTAGGTGGGGAGGTAGGGAGGAGATAGGTCAGTCCAGGGAGGACGGACAGGTCAAAATCTCCCCTCCCCCTACTGCATCCCAAAACCAGTCTAGCTCGTCCCCGCCTCCCTAACCTGTTCTTCCTCTCACCTATCCCCTCCTCCCACCTCAAGCCCCAACCCCATCTCCTAGCTACTAACCTCATCCCACCCCCTTGACCTGTCCGTCCTCCCTGGACTGATCTATCTCCTCCTTAACTCCCCACCTACACTCATCTTTACTGGCTCCATCCCTGCATCTTTGACCTGTCTGTCTCCTCTCCACCTATCTTCTCCTCTATCCACCTCCCCCTCTCTCCCTATTTATTGCAGAACCCCCTTCCCCTCCCCCAGTTCTGAAGAAGGGTCTAGGCCCGAAACATCAGCCTTCCTGGTCCTCTGATGCTGCTTGGCCTGCTGTGTTCACCCAGCTCTGCACCTTGTTATCTCAGTTGCAGTACATGCTTCTGTGCCACCCAAGGTTTGAGCTGTCAGTTTGTTTTTCTCTGCTACAACTTCCTCCAGACATTTTAAATGCAAATGCTGCGGTAACTCCGTTGCTGAACTCCATAAATGTCACTCCATTCAAAACAGGAACTCGCTGCACGACTGTTTCAGAACTAAACAGAAAAGGTCATGTGAGTTTTAGTTATGAAAGAGCTGGCTGACAAGGTGCACATGCGTCTCCAGCAGAGCTCTGTGTTCTCTCATGGACAGCTGCAGGGGGAACAACAATAGAGGCGATTTTGTTTTTGTCCCAATGTACAATACAAGCAGCAGGATCTCAGTGCTTATAGTAGGTAAAGATAGCCATCAAACTGCATAAAACAAGCAGCTCATGTCTAACTGAACCTACAGGAAGGAACACCGTCAGTTACACGCTAAACAATCCTTGCCATGCTGAATGAATACCAACGTTACCATTACATACTGAACAATCTTTACTTTGAATAAATAGCAACTGTACACAGTTTACACATATTCTAAGGACTATATTCTGTGCACAGAATATAGTCCTTAGAATGCTGAATAAACATCAGCCGTATAAAAGTTAGGTTTCAACGTGCCGTTATTGATTCTGAACTCATGTTCTCTGGATTATTAGTCTGAGCATTCCCTCAAATGGAATTGAACTATATATGGCAGGAAGAAGCCACCTTTTGGTAGTTAGGAGCAGGATTATATCACTTAGCCCATCGAACCTGCTCTGTCATTCAATTCAATCATGGTTCATCTGATTACTCCACATTCCTGACAAACTTTCCCCTGCTTATTTATCAAGACCTCTGCTTTAAAAGTATTCAAGGAATCCGTTTCCTCTGTTTTTTAAGGAAAAGATTTTCAAACACTCAGAGTCAAAACCCCGTACGGACAGGTGTGAAAGCATTCAAGGTTTACTAAGATCTGTTGTTTTTTTATCGGGATTCAGACTGGAGGCGATTATAATACCGATCATTTTGTTGACCAGAAATCTGGTGCGAGTAGTTCTCAGGACTTTTCAGCATGGACTCAGGATTATTCCGTACTAAACTCCCAACAGAAATCCCTTCCTCTGGCTGAAACGGGCAGCACTTGATTTTAAACAGCGACCCTTACTTCTAAATTCTCCTGCAAGAGGAAACCATCATCTCCACATACTGCGCTATGCAGGGCTAATAATATACTTCATTGAGTCTTGTTAGGGCTCTTGCTTGCCTTGTCAGTCACCACTCATTGTTTAATCGGTCCTCGCTGACATAGTTTGCAGAGTAGGTATCACCAGTGATGCCCTCTGCAGTAGAACAGCTGGCGAATGTTAACCATGTATCCCCACATCTATTGGGCAAGTTCTCTGAAGCTGACACCTGTAACACTGCAACCTAGCAGAAGTCAAAGGCGGGGTTGGCATTGGAAAATGGTGAGAACAGTAGAAAAGTTATTTTATTTGTGAAGCAGCAGATGTCTTCACCCTGCCATTCACCTGATTCCAGCCTGCATGTAACCACTGCACCCAGAATGGCTGTGATGCTACAGTTTCCACATGACTCTGCTGTCCTTCCTTTGAAAACATTTTCCGGGTACAGCAACTTATCCCATTCTTATGGTTATCTGTGAAACAATGTGCACTGCATGCCTTTGTGCACACTGGCAGCAAGGCAGGTGGGCTGAAGCACTGTTGCCTCTAAATATTTAATCATTGGCTTTGGCTTTGTAAGCAAATTCCCTCCATGGTATCTTGTAAAGTTGTTCACGGGATGTAGATGCGGCTGGCTAGGCCACCATTATTGCCTGGCCCTTGTTGTCCTACAGAAGGTGGTGGTGAGCGGTCTCCGTGAGCCATTGCAGTACATTCTCAGCGATGTTCAGAAGGAAGGATTTTGACCCAGCGACATTGAAGAAACACCAATATATTTCCGAGACAAGATGGTGTGAAATTTGGAGGAGACCTTGCTGTGTCCTCTGCTGCCTTTGTCCATGGTTTGGAAGGTGATGTCAATGAAACTTGGTGAGATATTGAAATGCATCTTATAGATGGTGCACACTAGCGTGTGTGAATGTGGTGTCTATCAAGCTCCGAAGTGTTGTTGGAGCTGCAGCCATCCAGGCAAGTGGAGAGTAATCCATCGCTCTCTTAACTTGTGTTTTTCATAATCCAGTGGAAGGATCACACTGCTGCCACTGGGTCATGGTGGGAGTGAACGGTTAATATGAAGGAAAGGTATCTCTTTTCCTGCATAATGTGCAAGAAGATACTATATAACATTACATTGAATGTACAGAATGGTAATATTCAGCCCAACAAGACTGTGCTGGTGGACTGTGCTGATTTCTGATGAAGGGTTTAGGCCCGAAACGTCAAGTTTTCCTGCTCCTATGATGCTGCTTGACCTGCTGTGTTCATCCAGCCCCATGCTTGTTATCTCTGTGCTGGTATATCTCTTTCACTGATAATCTAATGTCATTTAACCATCAGCATATCCTCTATTCCCCTTCTCTTCATGTCTGTATCAAGGTTCTATGAGAGATTGAGGTGAATGCACCCATACTCACTTTTGAAGGATGAGGGATGATCTCATTGAAATGTATGTAATTTTTTGAGGGCTTGACAAGGTATATGATCTGAAGCCTCTTCCATTGGATGGGGCAGTCCAGAAGTAGGGATCACTGCTCCACGTTAAGAGGTTGGTTATTTCGGAATGATCTGAGAATCTCAGATATTCACAATCCCCAAAAGTTAAGGAAGCCCAATCCACAAGTAGACTCAAAACTGAGTTTTACAGAACTTCAGACTCAAAGGAATTAGTTAGTTAGAGGAATCAGGCAAGAAATTAGAGTTGATGTAAAGCTTAAGCATGCTGTCGTTGAATAACAGAGTGGACACAAAGGGTCTCCTAGTCATATTGTGCATGCCTTTATATTGCCCATAGATGCATCAACCTATTCAGTGAAACTATCTCTTGTGGTGGCAAGTTCCACATTCTCATCACTGTCTGAGTAAAAAGGTTTCTCCTGGTTCCCTATTAGACTTGTTGATGACTACCTAGTAATGAGGAAAGATGGTGTCATTACTGTAATATCAGTAGACTCGTAACTTGAGGCCTCAGGTTAATGCCTTGAGATCGTGGGTTCAAATCCCACAAATGCAGTTAGTGGAATTTAAATTCCAATTCATTCAGAAATCTGTAATTGAAAAGCTGGTCCCAATAAATGCATCATGATTGTCAATAGACACTAATAGCCTTTAAGGAAAGAAATCTGCTGTCCTCACCTGGTCTTGTTTACAGACCCACAGCAACATGGCTGAAAAGGGGCCAATCTGCTAAAGAAAAGTTAAAAATAGGATGTAACACTGACCTCAGGACCAGAAGTGACAACATTAAACCATGCTCTGTGAAATGTGCAAAGTCCTCTTTAGTTACATTTGAGGTCTTGAGGATTAAGCGAGATGAGACGTCCCACATACGTGGTCGTTCATGGAATCATAATTCACAGCACAACTAGCGCTAGCAGGGGACAGGCCCACCAGAGCTGGAGGCATTGCCATGGTATAGAGTCCAGGGAGATTTACCCTTAGAGAGCTCAAATTTGGCTTCAGGGTAGTATTTGAGGCCCAACCATCTTCAGCCGCATTATCAATTACTTTCCGTCATAAGGTCAGAAATGGGAAATTCGCTGACCATTGCAGAATGTTCATCACCGTTCACAACTCCTCAGACACTGCAGCTGTCTATGCCCCTATGCAGAAAAACCTGGTCAACATTCGGACTTGGCCTGACAAGTAACACTTGCACCCCACAAGTGCCAGGCAATGTCCATTCATTGCCCCTTGGCATTCAATGCCATTACCATCATTAAATCCCCCACTATCATCATCATGATGATGGCTACCTTTGATAAGAAATGTGGCTCACAAGTGGATCAGAGGAATTCTGGGGCAATCAATCCACCTTCTGACTCCCCAAAGTCTGTCCACCATCGACAAGACTACTATCCAATTGCTTGGATGAGTGCAACTTCAACAACACTCAAGAACTTTGACAATATGCAGGACAAAGCAGTTTGATTGACATTTCATTGATTCCCATCAACATTCATTCCCTCCACCATTGGCAGTGCATCATGTGTACCATCTATAAGATGCACTGCAGCAACTCACCATTGGTCTTTTGACATCACCTTACAAACCTACAACCTCTGCCACCTGGAAGAACAAACAAATGCCTCGGTGCACCGCCACCTACAAGTTGTTCTCCAGGTCACACACTATCTTGACTTGGAAATATATTGCTGTTCCTTTACTGTCTCAAGGATAAAATTCTGGAACTCCTCTCCTACCAGTACTATGGGAGTCCTGAAACCTCAGGGGCTGCAGTGTTTTAAGAAGGCAGCTCACCACCACCTTCTCCAGGGCAATTAGAGATAGTATGGAGTTTGGGGAGATTTACCGTTGGGGTCCTCAAATTTGGTTTCAAGGTAGTATTTGAGGCCCAATCATCTTCAGCCGCTTTATCAATTACTTTCCGTCATTAGGTCAGAAATGGCAAGTTTGCTGATGATTGTACAATGTTGATCACCATTCACAACTCCTCAGACACTGCAGAAGCCTATGTCCATATGCAGGAAAACCTGGACAACATTCAGACATCTTCTATGACAAAATACAGAAAAAGACTCCAGTACTGAATTTCCTCACAAGTGGTAACATCTCTCCATCGATTGCAAACTGATATAAAGATTGGCATCTTCAAATGATTTTCCAAGTTTGTAGCTCTGTTTCTTTAGTCAAGCATGCCAGGAACAACAACTTGCACACATAAGCAAACTTTTGCGAAGAGTGCTTCGAAGAGCATAATCAGACAATAGCTGATAGTGAGCCAAAGAAAAGACACTGGGTCGAGTAACTGAAAGCTTGCTCGAAGAGATTGAGTTATAGAGCATCTTAAAAGAAGCTGTAGAGAGATGGAGAGATTCAAGGTGGGAAATCCCTCATCTGAGTGATGTGCTTAGACTGAGAGACCTGTGCCCAATACTCAACAGAGTGCCAAGTGACAGTCTGGTACTCACTCCTGTGAATAGATGCAAACTTAACCATGGAGCACAGGACAGAAATTGAGAGAATAACATAAAGAACTGCAAATGCTTGAAATCTGAAACAAATACAGAAAGTACCGGAGAAACTCAGCCGGTTTGGCAGCGTCTGTGGAGAGAAAAACAGAGTCTTGAGTCCTAACCTTTGGAGATGAGGAGAAATTTTTCTCAGAGAGTTGTGATTTTTTGAGGGGGATTCTCTATACTATGGACGAGGGGAAGCTGTGTCATTGAATACATTTAAAGCTTAGATAAGGAAGATCCTTATCTAAATGGGGGTCAGTGGTTAAGGGGAACAGGCAAGGAAGTGGAGTCAAGCCAAAATCAAGTTAGCCATGATCTGATTGATTGGCAGACCAGGCTCATTCCTGCTTCTGTCTCTTATGTTCTTGTTACAGTATGTGCTTTCTAATGTTGAAAGCATAAAAGGGAATAGAGATGTCCAAGTCTATTCCATTCTTCCTCCAATTCCTCCATTGCTTTTACATGCTCTGAGTTCTTCATTTAACCTTTTATATGTGGCCAGATTGTTAGCCTGATGGAACAAAAACAGAATTTGCTGGAAGACCTCAGCAGGTCTGGCAGCATCTGTAAAGAAAAATCAGAGTGTTTTTTTATTCATTAACAGGGTGAGGGCAGCATTTATTGCCCAGAGTCAACCACATTGGTCTGGAGTATGTAGGCCAGACTGGGTAAGGATGGTAGTTTCCTTCCCTAAAGGACATTAGTGAACCAGATGGGTTTTTCCCCCCAACTGACAATGGGTTCATGGTCATCATTTGACTCTCAATCCCAGATATTGTGTTGAATTCAAACTCAACCATCTGTTGTGGTGGGATTTGAACCTGTGTCCCCAGAATATTATCTGGGTCTTTGGAGTAACAGTCCAGCGATAATACCACTAGGCCATTGCCTCCCTTTTTCTGAGGAAGGGTCACTGGACCCAAAACATTAACTCTGAATTTTCTTCACAGATGCTGCCAAATCTGCTGAGCTTTTCCGGCAACTTCTGTTTTTGTGCCTGATTTACAGCATCTGCAGTTCTTTCAGTTTTTATTATGTTAGCCTGATGCACAGCTCCTTACCGGTGTGGCAGCTAGTTTGACGATGGACATTGCTAATTTATAACTCCAAAGTGAGTTTTTTAAAGGAAGTCTGCTACAGCTAAAAGCTGGCAGCTGATACAAATTCAATTGCTGCCTGACAAAGTTGTGTGTGGGGCCTATGAAGTGTTACACCTGTAGTGTATCAGGGAAACTTCAAACAGAGAGAGTAACATAACAGGAAGTGATAACAAGGGGACTATTTCCCCTCTCTCAACAGAAAACCACTCCTTGCAGAATGTGCATGTTTTGGCCTTCCAGGAATATGCAAACAAATATGGGGTTAAAACAAACTTCAGCCGTGGTCTATGTGTGTTGTAGCCTGATATCCTAGTTTATGGACTGGTGTATTGTGACGATCGCAGCTCTGAGCAAATCATTTAAACACTTCTGCATTGCAAGTAAAGAAAAAGAAGAGCAAGCACTCTCTCACTCTGAGTGCTGCCAGTCACTTCCTAAAGAAATCCAGATAAAGGCATTTCAAATCAACCTACAAAGCCAAGAATCTCAAATTTGACTGTTTAGTTACCAACATCAATCTGGTCAGTAAAATCCAGTGCATCAGCCATAACATTCAACTATCTGCTCTTCACAAACAACCCAAATGTAGATACATACATTTTTTAAAACTTTTATCATTTTGGATTCACCTCATTACTAATCAGTGTGCACATGTTTTGAGTTATTTCTTCTCCTTGTGTTTAGTAATTAATAAACCCACCTTTTTATTAACTCAAGAAAGCCTGGTTAAATTGGCTTCTTTTAAAACTCAGTTTCATTTGGATCTGGGAGAAAAGGTATCCCCATGGGTAGGGATCCTTTTAAAATGACCAATCGAGGGGATTGGTAGACAAAAAATGGGAGCCAATTCATCATTCTTCACCCAGGAGCTTAACAGTTTGCGACAACTGGTCTAAACAAATTAGGAACCTCACACAGGGACTGGTCGTAACAGTGCAAAAGGGACATCGTCACCCCACCTCTGTCAAGACATGGTGACCGCTCTGCATATTAACTCAGGAATCGTGAAGTGTGTTTGGGCAACAAAACTGCCTGAGCAGAGAGTTTAAGTGAGGCTTGATGGAAAGCAGTAAACCAAATTCTTGTTTGAAAGTTGGGAGGAAGTGAACATGCTGCAGATGGGCTGTTCAGACTCTAATGCATGTAAGTAAAGGAAAATTCCCTCTGTCACAATGCCATGACCACGCCCTTGTGCGTATTCTTTACCATCCAGACTCCTATGAATGATTAATATAGTGTTATGTGGACTACTTTAGAGAGCCTGCTAAACGGTGCGAACGTGTAAGTGTGTATTAAATTTTGCCTCCCCCTCTGTACTGTCTCTTTAAATGCTGTATAAACACAAAGCATGAGCATAGAATGTAGAACAGTATGGCACGGGAATAGGTCCTTCCGCTCATCATGTCTGTGCCGACCATGATGCCATTCTAAATCAATCCTATCTGCTTACATAATGGTCTGTAGTCCTCTATTCCAAGCCTGTCCATATGTCTGTCTAAATGTCTCTTAAATGTTGCTATTATATAGGCTTCTACCACCTCCCCGGCAGTACGTTCCAGGCATCTACCCTGCGCAAAAAACTTTCCTCATACATCTCCTCCTTGGGAAAATGACTTTGACCGCCCACTCTATCCACGCCTCTCATGATTTTATATACTATCAGGTCACGCCTCAGCCTCCAATGCTCTAGCGGAAACAACCCCAGTTTGTCTATCCTCTTCTTATAGCTATGACATTCCAATCCAGGCAACATTCTGGTAAACCCCATTTGCACGCTCTCCAAAGTCTCCATATCCTTCCTACACTTGAATGTGGGACCAGAACTGCACACAATACTCCAAATGTGGCCTAACTAAAGCTTTATAGAGCTGCACATAACTTGCCAACTTCTATACTCAATGTCCCGACCGATAAAGGCGAACATGCAGTATACCTCCTTTACCAGCTTTCAGCTTATCCACTTGTGTTGTCACTTTCAGGGAATTATGGACTTGGACCTCAAGGTCCCTCTGTATATCAATGATCCTAAGGGTCTTGCCTTTAATGTATCCTTTCCTCTTGAATTTGATTTCCCAAAATGCATCACCTCACACTTGTCTGGATCAAACTCCATCAGCCATTTCTGGCATTCCAACTTCTTGCTATGCTTCTGCATCCTTTAACAACCTTTGTCACTGTCCACAATTCCAGCAATTTTTGTATTGTCTAAACTTACTAGTCAGACCACCTACATTTTAATCCAAATAATTTATACATATAAATATATATATTACAAACAACAGAGGTCCCAACACTTAGCCTCACAGAGCACCAGTGGTCACAGATCTCCAGTCAGAAAAACACCCCTTTATAACTACCCTCTGGCTTCTGTACCAATTTTGTACCTAATTTACCAACTCACTTGGATCCCATGTGACTTAATCTTCTGAAGCTGCCTACCATCAGGAACTTTGTTAAATACTTTTGTAAAGTCCATAAAGTCCAAAATCTACAAATGTACCCTTATCAATCACCTTCGTCACTTCCTCAAAAACCATAATCAAATTTGTGACACAAGACCTTACCTGCACAAAGTTATTCTGATTATCCCAAGTAAATCTATTCTTTTCTAAAATTTGAGTAAATCCGGTTCCTAAGAATCTTCTACAATCATTTCCCTACCACTGATGTAAAGCTCACCAGCCTATAATTTCCTGGATTATCCCTGCTGCCCTTTTTAAACAAAGGAACAACACTTGTCTATTCTCCAGTCTTCTGGTACCTCACCTGTGGCTAAAGAGGATACAAAGATCTCTGTCAAGCCCAAGCAATCTTCTCCCTTGCCTCCCTTAGTATCCTGGCTAAATTCCATCAGGCCCTAGGAACTTATCTACATTAATGTTTTTCAAGTCACCCAGCATCTCCTCCTTAATATCAACATGCCCCAGAATATCAACATACCACTCCCTATCTTATCATCATCCATGTCCTTCTCCTTGGTGAATATTGATGTGAAGTACATACTCATTAAGGACCTTACCCATTTCCTGTGGATCCATGCATAAATTCTCTCCTTAGTCCCTAAATGGACCTTCCTTTTCCCGAGCTAGCCTCATCCTCCTAATATACATATAAAATGCCTCGGGATTCTCCTTAATCCTGCTTGCCAAGGTCGTTTCACAGCCCCTTTTAGCCCTCCTAATTCCTTGTTTAAGTTCTTTCCGGCTTCCTTCATATTCCTCAAGAGCCTTGTTTGATTTCAAACCATCTTGAGGCAGGGTTCCAGAATCTTGCCATCCTTATCTTTCATTTTCACAAAATATGCTTTTTGATTTACTCTGAGTTATTGTTGTCATATGTACCGAGATACAGTGAAACGTATTGTTTTGCACGCTAACCAGAAAAGTCAGTTACGTAAGTACATCAGAGTATTAGAACAGAATGCAGAATATAGTGTTACAGCTACAGAGAAGGTGCAGAGAAAGATCAACTCTAATATATAAGAAGTCTGTTCATAAGTCTGATAATAGCAGTAAAGAAGCTGTTCTTAAATCTGTTGAAATGTGTTTTCAAACTTCTATATTCTGAACTGTGATCAACTGACCTTTAAAAGACTCCCACATGTCAGGTGTGGATTTATTCTTGAACAGCCACACCACCCACACCCCCAACTAACTTCTCCAGTTCCTGCCTAAAATTGCTGTAATTAGTCTTCTCCAATTTATTACCTTCACCCAAGGACTAGAATTATTCTTATCCATAACTATTTAAAAACTTATGTAATTATGATCACTGTTTCCAAAATAGTCCCCTCTTGAAACTTCAATCATCCGCCCATTTCCATGCCTCAATACAGGGTCTAGTAGAGCCCCTTCCCTCGTTGAACTATCTACATATTGTTTTGAGAAATCCTCTTGGAGGTTCCTAACAAATTCTACCCGTTCTAAGCCCCTGGCAGTAAGGGAGCTTCAGTCAATATTGGGGAAATTAAAATCACCCACTACAACACCCTATTGTTTTTACATCTTTCCAGGATCTGCTTACATATCTGTTCCTCTATCTCCTGCTGGTTATTGGGAGGCCGATAGTGTAATCCCATCACAGTGTTTGCAGCTTTCTCTTTCACTAGATGGGCCGTCCAGATGTCCTCTATTACTGCAGCTGTGACATTCTCTTTAACTACCCCACCCCTTTTACAACTGCATGATACTCTCAGGGAGGTTGCCTGACCCACTGAAAATTTCCAGCATTCTCTGACTTTGGTTCAGATTCCAGCAGCTCCAGTACTATACCTATTACCCATAATGTTTCTACCTTCAGCTTCAGGTGCAGTTTGACAGATGCATTATTGTTGTTTAAAGTCCCACCTTAACATTGAAAACAGCATAGATATTTCATGCGGAATTGTAAGGCTAAGTTTAAATTCTTTTAAAAAAGATGTGCGCCAGAAATTTCTGACCATTAGTCCCTTGAGTCTTCACTGAACACATGTTGAACATGTCATGAAGGGTTATCAAGCAGCTGGCAAGAGCGTGTGGAAGGCTATATACCTTTGCTCTGTGTGGCTGCAGGAGGACTGCAATGCTTCTGCACAGCACTGTGATTTGCACAGTTACTGCACCACTCTATCTGTGCACAGACTGAAAACCCCAATACCACAGTGAAAGTGCAGATGACAGACAAAATCAGTGAGGGAGTATGACATGAATGTGTACATGGTGAAGCATGTTTGGACGCTCCCACTGCAAAGACTGTGCTGCACAGTACCATTTGAAAAATGTGATACTGAGTAGTTCCCCTCAGTTAAAAATAAATCTCCAGAAACAGCCCTGGGGGATAAAGTAAAAGAGGCAGTGAGTGCAAACAATGCTGGAAACACTCAGTGACACCATGGTGAGCAAAAGGGGTATTAAATATTAAATCTTCACCCAGTGTGTAATCAGTCACTTTCCTGGTTCTCTGCCTGAAGATCATTCACACCCCGAGTCCTGTTGCAGAGATAGGTCCTCTGGTAAATTCTGCATAATTCGTCATTTGATGACAATCACAAGACAGCCTGGAGTCAAAGTCTGTGGGAAACTGAAGGAGAGCTGAGGTCCCCATATTATTCTGCCCAAGTATATTGAGAAGATTAGGAGCCTCGCCTGTCTCCCCATATCATCGCCATGGAAATTTGCAAACATCTCTCCAAACTCTGTCTGCCCAAAGCACATTATGTTTGCTTTCAACAGCAGGCTGCAGTATTACAATAACTTGCATTCACAAAGCATCCTTAACATTGCAAAATGCCACCATACATTTCACAGGAGCATAACCAGACAAATCTAACACAGAACAATATCAGAGGTAGCAGGATAGGTGACCATAGGCTTTCATAAAGAGATCAATTTTATAGAACATCTTAACAACAGCAAGGTATAAGAAGTAAGAATGGATTAAGTAGCTTAGAGCCAACAAGTGTGATTAAAACTGGGAGCAGTCTCAAAGAGCCAGAATGGAGGAAGATAGATATTGTGGAAGGTAATGGGACTATTGAAAGTTAAAGAGGCAATGAGGGGCAATTTGAACACAAGAACTAGAATTGTAAAATTAAGGCACAATTTGATCAGGAGCTGTTGCTGTCAGTGAGCATGAGCAAATAGGTAAATTGGATTTAGCACAGGAGTAGGAGTAGGCAATTCAGCCCCTTGAGCCTGCTCCACCACTGAATATGATCATGGCTAATCTCATCTCAGCCTCAACTTTACTTCCTTGCCAGCTCCCTTTAACTGTTTAACCCCTTACTAATTAAAACTCCTGCTTTATCTTGATCTCTTAATCACTTGAAACAGTGTGAAAGGCTGGGAAGGAATCCTTTAAAGACTTTTGGACTAACCAGAAGCAAAACAAAAACTGGTTGTTAATTTGGATTTACACATTCTGAAGAGAGGAGTGAGAGGGAATAACAGGGAGGTGGAGTTGATCCATGAGAAAGAGACTGCTTTGTTGATTACAAATGGCGTGTCCCTTTTCCTGAAACTAAACGTTCAGTCAATCAAGGGTCTAGGCCCGAAACGTCAAGTTTTCCTGCTCCTATGATGCTGCTTGGCCTGCTGTGTTCATCCAGCCCCACGCCTTGTTATCAATGGTTTTATTTCATCACTGCCCTGAGGCACAAGGTGGTCACTAAAAGTTGGGCTGAACTCTTGCATTTTTCTCCTCCAGGTTTGCATAACCAAGTTTAACCTCAGTTAGAGGAAGTTGTTATTATAATTTACTAGCAATTGTTGAGAAGTTTCAGGAATCTGTTATCTAACACTGAATGACTGAGCACTTGAGCAAGTGTGAGCAGTGAGTCAGTGTGGATTTGTGAAGGATAGTCATGGTTGACTAATCCAGCAGAATGCCTTGGGGATATAATTAGGTGGATGTGGTGGGGGTTGGAGGTGGATGTTGTCTGGATGGATTTCCATCAAGGATTTGCCAAAGCTCACACATGCTGTCATCCAAGTGCAGTACCATCTCTTGGTTTTAAATCTGTATTTTGGAATTAGGAGGGGATTGAAAGAGTACATGGAGTGAATTGTCAAATGCTGGGGCTGGGTCTCAAACGAGGTCTATTCTCTGTCTCCTGTGCATAACATTAAAAATTAGAAGCAGATCATTTGAGGGAAAGGTTAGGAATTGCTGCTTCATGCAAAAGGTGGTAAAAGTATGGAGCTTTCTGATACAAGAAGCAGTAGAAACTAGCTCAAATAACAATTTTAAACGTAAAATCAATAGATGTTTGTTAGGCAAAGATAACTGTCAAAGAATACGAAGTTGAGTAGTTGGAGTTAAGATACAGATCATCTGTGATCTCCTTGGAATACTCTTTAGAGGCTGAATGGCCTACTCCTGTTTTGAAGTATCAATTTGGTAAAACTGCACTGTATCCCTTCCAAAGCCAATTTATCTTTTCTGAGGCCAGGCATCTATAGCTAAATGCAAACTCTGTTTGAAGCCTGCCTGATTCAAGTAACCCTTCAGAGTTTACTGTGACAATGGCCAACATTGCAGCAGCCTCTTCAATTCCTTATTGCACCTGTTCACTCACCTTTGAGGTTTGTCTACCTGGACATGAATACAGTTTGCTCCTACATTCTTTCTGATACCAATACAGTTTATTCTGTTGCCAGGAGTGACTTTTTTTAATCATTCAGAGATGTAAATGTCACTGGCTAGGTCAGCATTTGCTGCCCATCCCTAATTGCCCAGAGGGCCGTTAAGAGTCAACCACACGGTCATGGTCGCAAATTCCTTCTTTCCCTAAAAGGAGATCAGGGAACTAGGCAATGGCAATAGTTACATGGTTGCTATTACACCTGCTTCCTTTCTCCCACTGCCACCCCTCCACCCCCGATTTTTAATGCATTCAAATTTACCATGGTGGAATTTGAACCGTATTCCCAGGATTTGAACCTGGGGCTCTGGATTACTAGTCTAGCAACAGTAACACAATGTTACCACCTCTCCTAACAATAACTGCAAGGACAGCATCAGAAATGGCTGAAAGATGATGATGCACATGGGACTCAAATCCTTGGTCTTGAGATATCTTTGAAGAAGAGATATTTGACAGTTGTTGTTGGAGAACCATCTGAATTGAGCATTGAAAATTCCCAGCATGAGATCTCCTGTGCTGATTTCTCCAGAAATAAATTCCCTTGTGCATCAGAACAACAACTTTTGTATATATAGCTACTTTTAACATCCCAATGTACATTGCAGGAACGTTATGAAACAACACAGGAACCACACGAGAAGATATTAGGCCAGAAATCAAAGAGTTCAAAGAGTCGCGTTTATGGAGGAAAACTGGGTATTGTCATCATCATCCCTACATCCCTTTTTGGAGAAGTAGGACTCTGCACAAATCACACCCCACCCGCCCACTGCAAACCCCACCACGCCCCACGCCCCCACCCAGCCCCCAAAAAAGTCCAATTTCCAAAATTTATTAATTCCAGGTTGACTGTTCTGATTTCTGTCAACCCTACAGTCTCATCATAGGATGAACAGTCAGGTGTAACAGCTTTTACATCCTGTGGGACAGCCATATTTTTGCATCAAGTTTCCAAAAGTCAGAGACCACAATATATTTATGGTGGGAGGCCATGCAGCCGTTGGTCCAATTATGAAGACAGACCTTCGAAACCAGCATCTAGTCAGGGTTTTCATCTCCACTGCTCTGTCTGGGAGCTCATTCCATGTACTGATTAACTCAGCGAAAAGCATTTCTTGACATCAATTTTAAACTTTTCTATTGGATTCTTTGTCTTGCTGTAGCTATTTAATTTGAAGTAATTTCCCAAATTTGCTTTTCTCCATGCCACTTACCATCTCCTACAATCCTATAGGATCACTTCTCAACCACCCTCTTTTTGGGAGGAAAATCGCAAATCTCTCCAACATTTCCTCATAACATAGACCTTTGATGCTAGAGATCAGTCTGACAGCTCCTTTGCTCCGTCTACAATGCTTGAATGTCTTTCTCTGTCTTAGTGACTATAAGCTAGCCATGAGAGATACACTGAATGCTCAGTGCTCTGAAGGCAGTACTCCATTATAGCACCACCCCTGCAGTTTGCCAGCTGAAGACTGTCTCAAAATGATGCTACAGTGAATGCGTCATCCATTGCTACCTGCAATTGGTTCTTCTTTGTGTATGTTTATGCCCTCTCTCCATGGATGCTGCTTGGCCTACTGTGATTTCCAGCATTTTTTTTGTTTTCAGTACAGATTCCGGAATCCGCACTAATCTGCTCCTTAATGCTCCCCAGTCTGAAACCACTGGGCAGAAGCTTGCAGGTAAACTACATATCACTGTACACAACCTGCATTTGTCTTAGTCCTTTCACAACATCCCACCATCTGTACTCCAATATGTAATCTTAACATGTGATTTGCTCCAAATGTATTCAATAGCTTTGGAGTTACTTGGAAACTTTCTGGATAATGGATTGGTGAGCTAAACCTTCTTCATTACTGCAGTCTGTGGGTTATGGGTAGACCCGCACTGTGGTTAGCAAGGAAAATCCAGGATTTTGACCCAGTGACAGCTGCAAAATAGTTCCAAGTCAGGAGGTTGAGTGGCTCAGAGAAGCACTTGCAAGTGATGACTGTTCCCACACATCTGCTGCCATGTTTTTCTTGTTTGAAAAGTTTGAAAGGTGCTGTCAAAGGAGCATTGGTAAGCTGCTGCAGTGCGTCTCGCAGATGATATACACTGCAACCAATCCATCTGCTGTCGAGAGCAGTCATTCCCACTCACGTCTAGAGTTCTTTTGTCCAATTTTAGAACAGGGTTGGAATGAGGTCAGAAGCTGAGTGGCCTTGGTGGAAACTAAGATGAACGTCAATGAGCAGATTATTGTTGACGAAGTGATGTTTGATTGCACTGTCAACAACTCTCTGGGAGATTGAACTGTCTTTAATACTCTAAATGTGGCCTAACCAAACTTCTATATGTGCTTACCATGAACTCTCCACTTGCTAATTCTCGCACTCTAGTTGTGAAATGGAACTTTACCGAATCCTGACCAACAATGTTTTATGCCTTGCCAAGATTATTTTCAAAGCAGAATCCTGGCACATTGTGTCACCTTGTCACAACACTGGATTCCATGGCATCCTAGGGCAAGGTGCAGGATTACCATAACTATCCAAAACAACTACAATAGATCAAAGCCTCAAGTCTGATTCTAATGAGTACCATGCCCAATCACTAACTGCTTTTTCTTCCTCCAAGTGTTAATTTCCCTTCTGTGCACTTCTCCAATTTTCTTGTAAAGCCATTCAAACTATTTTGGTGACCATAGTGATCACTCATCTCATTGCTAAACTGCTACTGTGTACCAGAATAATTCAGCACATTAAGGCTTTTAAAGTAACTAACTGAGCTCAACAACAGCCCCAAATCGATGCAACCAAATCGGTTGATGTTTCTTTAGAAGCATCAACACATGGTCACACTCAGCTCTTCACGTCAACTTTGGTGAAGAGTCATCTAGACTCGAAACATTAGCTTGCCCTCTCTCCATGGATGCTGCTTGGCCTACTGTGATTTCCAGCATTTTTTTTGTTTTCAGTACAGATTCCGGAATCCGCAGTAATCTGCTCCTACATCTAGCAATAGTTGATTAAAACACTGCAGTGTTTAATGGGGCATACACAAAGCTGTTTCTGCCTTAAGCTCTGGAACTCACTCTGAATCTCTCCACATACGTCTCCCCAGTTTTAAGGTTCTCTTTAAAATCTTCTTGACTAAATTTTGTCCCGATATTCCGCTTTGGCCCTGTTTAAATTCCAAGTCAAATTATATTCCTGTGAAGCTCCTTGACAGGTTTTGCCATATTAAAAGCACAATTTAAATGCTAAGTTCTTCTTGTTATTGTATGTCATCTAGTCAGTGATTTGACTTGTTTCTGTTCTGCATTAACGAAGGAAAACAAAACAAGAACTGTACATACACAGATACTTTCACAATCCAAGGAAGTCCAAGAGTACTTCTCAGCAATTAGGTTCTTTTGAAGTGCAGTCACTGTTGCAATGTAGGGAAATAGGCAGTGCCGAATTTGCACACAGCAAGATCCCAAACAATAATGGTTAGACAATGGACTTATGGTTGAGGATGTGCTGTACATGCCCTGATGTGTTTGGTGGGGACAGCACATAATATAAGAATTAAGAGCAGAAATAGGTCATTCAGCCCTTCAAGCCTGCTCTGTCACTCAGTAATACAAGTGAAGGGAGCTTTTTTCTGTAAACTTCCCAATGACCTCAGGGATGCTGACACCGTGGTGATAAGTGTTCATTTATTCATTTAGAAAAACACAAAACTCACACGAAAGAAAGAGAGGAAAATATGGAAGTTAAATCTGGGAGAAGGCAAAAACTGCACACTTCAGGATGACTTTGAAGATCAGTTCTGTACTGACCAACATCCTTGCTCCTTCAAACACCCGACAAACAGAGAGAGATCACAAAGTCAAAATGATGGGGCATTTTCATTTCTCCTGCACCTGTTTGGTTTTCAGGTGCTATCTGTGACCCAGTAGGCTGCACTCCTTCCTGGGCCAATGTATTCTGGATTGAAACCCCTGACTGTATAGCCCAAGCTGAAACTTCCAGTGCAGTCCTGAGGGAAAACTGCATTGTCAAACGTACCACCTTTCAAAAATTTAGTTAAACTGAGGGCCTCTCTACACCTTCCAAACGGACTAGCAAGTTCAAGGACTAGTTTAAAGACCAGACTCTTGATTTGGCAATTATTTATCCCTCAACCACACAAAACAGTTGGTCTGAATCCAAGAACATAAGAAATAGGAACAGGAGCAGACCACATGGCTTCTGAAGACTTCCCCACTGTTCGATAAAGTCATGGCTAATATTTATCACAGCTCTGTTCTCTTTTAAAACTAAAATAAAACTTAGGTAGACTACACATAACACAGTGGATTGTGTGTGTTAGTTGGCTTGAGCTGTAAATTCATGGTATCTCTCAAGAGGATACTTTGGGGTCTTCCTGTGTGCAAGTGGGCTACTCCCCCATTTTCCTATATTGGACAGCGGTTCATTGCTGCAAAGTCCTTTGTGATTTCCTGAGGTATGCAAATATAACTTCTTAGTCTTTTCTCTTCATTAGTGCAGAAATTATTACCTTGATAGTAGGCGTAGCCCTTTGGAGTCCATAAGTTGCATCACACTTTGAGGCTCCGTGCCAGCTCTTGTTGATTTTCCATGCACTGGAATTTTAAAGCATGAATGATAGGTTGTGGGCGTCTGTTTGATTTGGCCAAGAAAATAATTCCAGGAGCAGGGCAGAGACGTTTTGTCAGCAACGTGTTACAACTGAGAGCCACAGAATGGTTCTCATGCTGGGAAATAAAAGCAGCCTAAGTGATCAGAGCTGCAGGTTGGCGTCAGATAGAAGGTACATTAAACAGTCACAACAAAATCTTCCAGTGCACCAGGAGGCAGGCTCCCAGAGGAACAGTCCCAAGTCCAAAAGGGACAAAAATGGTATTAGATAGAAGAAATAAATCACAAGATGATGGCCCAGCACATGAAGGGACAGCAAGGACAAATTTATAGGTAAACATAAATGTTACCTCACCGACAACCTAAACTAGTTTAATTAATTAGTTTTAAAACTAAAGAAATAAACTTAAGTTTATTGCAATGGGATTTGAACCTTTGTCATTGGAGCAATAACCTGGATCTTTGGACTACTGATATAACCAATGTGCCACCATTGCTTACATAATATCCTAACTCAATTTTATCTCACAAATGAATGTTTTACTCACTGGTATTTATAAGCGAGCACAAGGGATTGA
This sequence comes from Ginglymostoma cirratum, assembly GCA_024137785.1. Classification (NCBI taxonomy): domain Eukaryota; kingdom Metazoa; phylum Chordata; class Chondrichthyes; order Orectolobiformes; family Ginglymostomatidae; genus Ginglymostoma; species Ginglymostoma cirratum. The sequence goes on from JAHRHZ010000133.1 coordinate 9,267,355, forward strand.
CCAGGTGAAAGAGGATATGTCATAAAGATGCACAGGAGTTTAGCGCACATTTACACAGAGCAGATCCCGTGTGGTGACAAAAATTGTCACCAGCCACATGCATCAGGAGGCTAACTTTCATACACAGCATATAAGCCGACTACCAACTCTGATGGATTTAGTGACTATTATGGAGGTTGGTAATTAAATATTGTAGGATACTCAACATTTATAAGCAATGGAAGGAATGGGAAGTCAGGATTAAGGATGGGATAATGATAGCGGAGAGAAAAGGCCTGAACTCGGAAAATCCCAGATGTAAAACCAGTTTACATGCACACAATAAATAACAAAGACCAGAAAACAACGGAGAGAGTTATTTTTGAGTGTCCTCACCAAATAAATTCCAGGAATTAGAGGCATACAGAAGAAGAATGGTGATTATGTCAAAATTTAATCTTCAATACAATCCTAGATGGGCAAACGAGAGTTTGTACAAACCTTAAATTGGTTCAAGCCCCACTCCAGCTACTTGGTAGTTAAAGAAGGAGCATTAATAATGTGGTCAAATTGGTAGAGTATCAACTTGGAAATTCTTCCAACACACAACAATGGCAGGTGGTTAAATTTCTGGCCAGTTACATAATGCAAATAAATTAGAGCCTCTACGATCACTATCTGTAGCTCCAGGTTACAAAATGCACGTAAAAATGTTTGCTGCCACAGTAAGTCAGATTTCCTGGGTAGTTGGTTGGTTAGACAGACAGTTTGGATCAGATTAGCGCCAACAACACAGAGTTTGATTCCTGTTCTGACTGGACTGGATTTAGACAGTATTAGCCAATAAACTTGTAGAAAATGAAGGAGATGAGTTGTCATAATATGATAGGAATTTTATAATGAATTTACAAATGATTCATTAAAATAGGGAATTTGCACTTAAATGTGAACAAAGCAAATTATATGGGTGCGAGGACCAGGTTGGCTCAGCTATATTGGGAAACCAGATCAAAAGACTATAGGTAGGCAACGATGAATATTTAAAGAGTTAACTCATAAGTTTGCATTCCCTTTTGGAGAGGAAATCCCACTGGAAAAATGGTTCAATTATGGCCAACAAGAGAAGTTAAAGATAGTATTAGTTAAAAGGAAGTGATTTCCCAAAAGCACTGAACATAAAGCTTAAGAAAATTATAAAATTCAGCAAAAGATGACCAAGATATCAATAAAGAGAATAGACAACATGATACTAAACTAACTAGAGACAAAAAAAATTGTAAAAGCCTCTACTGTATATTACAAGAAAGTAAATGTGACTGTTGAGAGCCTGCAACAGGATAATTTATAACATATAATTATATTTAATTATAATTAAATTTATAAATCATAATTATTTAATTATAAATGTAAGGATATTAGTATTAATGATAAAATCATTCTAGAGTATCAAAAACTGCAAAATCCCATGAACTGAATGATGGCCAAGACCATAAGGTCTTACAGAGGGGGCAACAAAGATAGCAAGCGCATTAGCTTTAATCTTCCAGAATTCCCTGGATTCTACAATGGTCCCTGGCAATTTGAAGATAGCAAACATAGCCCTACTATTCAAGAAAGAAGGAATAAATAGAGGAATTATAAGACAGTTAGCCTGACGTCTATACTAAGGGTTCTGATGAAGGGTCATCAACCTGAAATGTTAACTCTTTCTCTTTCAGAGATGCTGCTGGATTTGCTGAGTATTTTCAGAATTTTCTGTTTTTTTTTTTCAGATTCCATTTGCAGTATACCCCCCTGTATAAAGAATGTGCTAGAATTTATTACTAGGGACATAGTTGCAGGGCACGTCGAAAATTGTCTTATGATATTGCAGAGCTGATAAAAATTTATGAAAATTGTGTTTGATACATCTCCTATGGAAATCTTGTGGCTACAGTTAGTAGGGTGACAAAAAGAGGACTAATGGATATAGTGTCTTTGGATTTCCAAAAGACATCTAAGCACCACAGAATAGTTTATTACATAAAATCAAAGCTCATGTGATTGCAGTTAACATAATAGCATGGCTTGAGGAATGGATAATAGAAAGAAGACAAGGATTAGAAATAAACAGATTATTTTTATGCTGGCAGGTTATATAGCTGCAGGAATCATTGGGGGTTGGTTAACTCAGTTAGCTGGATGACTGGTTTGCAATGCAGAGTGATACAGACAGCATGGGTTCAATTCCCACACTGGCTGAGGTTACTATGAAGGTCCAGCCCTCTCAACCTGAGGCATGGTGACCCTCAGGTTAAAACATCAGCAGTTGTCTCTGTATCTCTCTCTCTACACCACCCTTTTCATGAGGGAGTAATCATTTGGGACCATGGTGACTTCACCTAACAGCAAGAAACAATTCTTGCGCCTCTGGAAATTTACAATCTATAGCAAAGCCTTAAACAAGGATCCAAGACTTCTGATGAAGTGAAGTTTGATGGGAACATATGAGGCGAGGGTCCAAAGAGGCCAGGAAAGAACTCAGACAGGTTACATAACTGAATTGGAGCATGTCAGATAGCATATGATATGGACAAATGTGAAGTTATCCACATTGGTAGAAAAATAGAAACAATGCTTTGAATGTGACAGGCCTAGAAATGTTGGCATTAAGAAGGAATCTGGGGCTTTTTTCACTGGAGTATAGGTTGAGGGGTGACCTCATTGAAGTTTATAAAGTCATGAAGATAAGATGAATTACAAGGGTCTTTTCCTTAGGGTGAGGGAGTTCAAAATTAAGGACATACTTTTAAGGTGTCAGAAGAAAGATTTAAAAAGGACATAAGGGGCAACTTTTTTTCGCAGCGAGTGGTTCGTGTGTGGAACGAGCTGCCAGAGAAAGTGGTGAATGCAGGTACAGTTACAACATTTAAAAGATATTTGGATAAGTCCATGAATAGGAAATATTGGCGGGATCTGGGCCAAGTGCAGGCAGGTGGGACTAGTTTAGTTTGGGAATGTGGTCGGCATGGATTCATTGGACCATGCTATATGACTCCATGACTTGGCATCCTTGTACTCAACTCACAGTGAGTCACCGTGCAGGCACGGCAAGAAATTAGGAAGGCAAATGGTTTAATGGTCTTATCACAAAAGGAACAACGAATAAACCTACTTAGAGGGACTGCAACTAAAGTTCACCAGATTGGTTCATGGGATGGGGACATAGTCTTATGAGGGGAGATTTTCTAGAGAAATGTTACTTGTTAATGGGATGTGGGTGTTGTTGGCTAGGCAAGCATGTATTGCCCTTGAGAAGGTGGTAGCATGCATCTCTAGAACCCTGCACTCTTAAGGGGTGTAGTTACATTTCAATGGATGCAGTTCCAAAATTTTAACCCAGTGACAGTGAAGCAACAGAGATATAGTGAGTAGCTTGGAGTGAAATTTGCAGGTGGTAGCATTCCCATATATTTACTGCCTTCAACCTTCTAGATGCGAGAGGTTACAGGTTTGTCAAAAGAACTGTCAAAAGAGCCTTGGAAAGTTTCTGCTTTGCAGTGAAGGAGATGTGGTAGTGGCAAATGTAATTATATATATGAATATATCATTATTAATAATCAGAAAAAAAGCGAGGCAATGGGGGAAAGATGAAGCATAAGATTTTAGACTTTGACAAGGTTAATCCTGAGGAGCGCATTAAGGAACCTCTCAATATAACAAAAATTTGGCCGACAGCTCTGTATCTCGATGGAGACTGACCTACCCACGAGGTCTTTGGAACAATGTCTATCATACCGATATAACTTGTATGGGATTATTATCAGACAATAACTATAACTTGTCTCAGAGGCTCATTAGACTACCAAATGGTTTTCCTTTACCACACTTGACAAAGCATGTCCTGTAATTCCCAACCTAAAAGGATGATGGTAGCAGCAAATCTACCTTCTGGTGGCCAACAGTCCAGCTAGGTCATTCATGCAACAGGAAGACCACTGGTGAGGATTCATTAAGCAAGTTCTACAAGGGGAATTCTGGAGAAGAACAAGATTGGTAATGAGGCTGAATGATTCATAGCAATCCAACGTTGATTTAAGACAGTAGAAGCAGATTAAACGTTTTGGTTCTTGTGGTTAACATAATCGCACTGCATCACAGTTTATTATCCAATTTACACAACCTCCACTAACATACCGTGGAGCGCATCTTTGACTGATTGCAGGTATATGCAAAGCTGTTAATTAGTTGTTTGTTGATGTGAAATGCCAAGTTCATTATCACTGGCTATTCATGAACATGTATATTGAACGGGTGAATGCAGATGGGTATAAGTATGTGCATTGATCTTAGGTCAGTGTATCCATAGGAACATAGCAGCAGGAGTAGGTCACTGCCATTTGAACTTATTCCACCATGCAACAAGAAAATAGCTGTTTTGACTGTGGTTTCAGTTCCACTTTCCCATTTGCACCCCATAACTCTCAACTCCCTTGCCTATCAAAAATCTGTGTGAGTCTTGAATAAATGTAAAGGCCCACCTTACAGTGAAAGAGGATCCAACATTCAAAAAAACTTTGAGAAATAAAATGTTTATTTTAATTGTTGTCTTAGAAGGGAGACCTTTTATTCTTAAACTATGTTACCCTAGCTTTAGTCTCCCCCACAACAGGATACATCCTCCTGAAATCCACCTTACCCCATCTAGGCAGTCTATGTTTCATTAAGACAACACTTCATTCTTCTGAATTCCAATGAGTATAGACCTAACCTGTACAGCCTTTCCTTGGGAATGGGCAAGTGAACATTCTCTGGCCTGCTTCTAAAAAAAATCTTATTTTCTGAATAATGAGACCAAAACTGTACACAGTACGCCAGAATGATCTCACTAAGGCCTGTAGATCTGCAGCAAATGAGTGTTTATAAACAATGTGGATAACAGCCACAGTGTAAGACATGGAAAGGTTGGGTTATACACATTGCAAGATCATCTACATTATTTTCATGCAGAAAAATAGCAGGGAAATAGATCATAAAGTATCAACAATATCTGGAAGCCCTACTCCATTGCCTCTCATTGCTGAGGTGGATGCCAAATTGAGGAGTTCTTAAATTATAGTCACTGCTAAACATCATCTATCTCCAGTGCAAGACTGTCTCTCTGCTTCGGTTCTACCTAAATAGTGTCTGCTGTAATTCCATTCATAGTATCCTGAACCTGAGTGAGGAGGAGCTCAGGTTCATAACTCACTCCAAAGGGTTGAGCACATAATCCAGGCTGACAGTGCATTGAAGCAATGAGTGAGTGCTGCACTGTTAGCGCCTGTTACTATTGTTCTGTCAAGTCATTAAATCGAGGTCCTGTTTGCCCTCACAGCTTTATGTAAAATATCCAATGACATTTGAAACAGAACTGGATGGTTTTCCCTACCTGGCATTTATCTTACAGTCCACACCACTAATGACAATCAATATAGTCATTATTTCTCTGCTGTGTGATGTGTTTCACACATTTCAGTGGCAACTATATGTTCCTGGTTGTGAAACATGGTCAGGCTTTCTGGATTGTGAAAGGCACTATGTGAATGTACGTTCTTTGTTCCAATCAATACTATTCTGAATGTTCCACTTATTCTTTTTAAGTTCTCCTCTCTATACCATCATGGTGATAAAGCCAAGACCCATCACACCATCTGCTGAATCACTGGGATGGAACCAAGGCCTGCACAAGAGCCTAATATTATAACTCGATGAATCCCTTCAAGGTGTTGTTCTATATTCATAAGTGGCTACAGGCCTAACCATTGACGAATAAGATTTATAAGACGCTTAAGGGCCTTTCAAGAACAAACTGTGCTCCTCAAAACATACTTCTTTGATCAAGCCTGCAACTGCTTACAGTCACATTTCTTTATTTGGATTAGCATCAAATTATGTTACATTACACTCCTATGAATTTCTTTCGGACATATCTGTGAAATATAAATGTAAATTGGGATGGAGGAGGACCTCTCATCTCCTACAATGTGGAATTTTTCTGAATGTCTTCCAGATTATTATTTTGATTTGCGATGAATGGTTAAGCTGTCTGATTGAACACAGCTCCAAACTGGGAGCCGAATGTAATTACTCAAGTCAATGAAAATAATGAAGCGCCAAAAATATCCCTATCCCTGATATGGGGGGAGCCCAGCACATCAGTGCAAAGACAGAGTGGAAATATTTGCAGCAAACTTCAGCCAGAAGTGGTGAGTGGATGATCCATCTCGGTCTCCTCCAGAGGTCCCCAGCATCACAGATACAAGTCTTCAGCCAATTTGATTCACTCACATGACAACAAGAAACGGTTGGAGACACTGGATGCTGCAAAGGCTATGGGCCCTGACAACATTCCAGCAATAGTACCGAAGACTTGTGCTCCAGAACTTGCAGCTCTCCTAGCCAAGCTGTTCGAATACAGTTATAAAATTAGCATCTACTTGACAATGTGGAGGATTGCCCAGGTGTGTCCTGTACGTAAAAAGTAGGACTTATCCAAATCAGGCAATTATCACTCGATAAATCGATTCTCAACCATCAATAATGTGACAAAAGGTGTCATCAACAATGCTATCAAGCTGCATGTGCTCGGCAATAACCTGCTCAGTGACGCTTTCACCTGCTGACCTCGTTACTGCCTTGGTTCAAACATGGCCAATAGTGCTAAATTCCAAAGGTGAGGTGATAGTGACAGCCCTTGAGGTCAAGGAATCACAGTAGAAACTGGAATGAAAGGGTATCGGGGCAAGGTATCTGCTGGTTGGAGTCATACTTGGCACATGTTTAGGTTTGGGCTGACAAGTGGCAAGTAACATTCACAGCACACAAATGCCACGCAATAATCATCACCAATAAGAAATAATCTAACCGCTACCCCTTGACATTGAATGGTGTTACCATCACTGAATCCTACACTATCAACACCCTGAGGATTACCGTTGACTAGAAAGAAACTCACTAGTCTAGCCACATAAACACGATAGCTACAAAAGCAGGTCAGAAGCTAAGAATAATGTGGAGAGTAGCTTGCCTCATAAAATGCCAAAGCCTGTCCACCATCCACAAGGCACAAGTCAGAAGTGTGATGTTTTACTCCCACTTGCCTGGATGGGTGCAGCTCCAACAACATTCAAGAAGCTTAACACCATCCAGGACAGAGCTTGATTAGCACCATGTCTACTAGCATCCAGTACCTCCACCAAAGACTGTCAGTATCAGCAGTGTGTACTGTCTACAAGCTACACTGTAGAAATTCACCAAAGATCTGTAGACAGCACCTTCTAAACCCATGATGACTTCCATCTGGAAGGACAAGGGCAGTACATACATGGGAACACCATCACCTACAAGTTCCCTTCTGAGCCTTTCACCATCCTGACTTGGAAATATATCGCAATATATACAGCACATGGATTGCAGCAGTTCAAGAAGGCAGCTCACCATCACCTTCTCAAAGGGCAACTAGGGACGGGCAATCAATAGTGGGCCCAGCCAGTGATGTCACGTCCAGCGACTGAATAAAGAAATATGCAACATAAACATTCCCCAGCAAACTACTTAATTGCTTTCTCAAAAAAGAAGTTAGGTTTGTTAGATACCAGAAAACTGCCCATGGAACTGCACAACATCAGAAAGGGTCAGATAGCTGAAGGAGTGAAAAACACAAGGTGCTACTGAGTGAACTTAGGAGGTGACAGGGAAGCAAATATCTGCAAAATCTCAAACTATTGATTTGAGTGGTAGGTAAGTGTGAGTCAAGCCACTCTTTAATCCAAATAGCACATTAATTCATCCACGAAGAATGTGTTTCTGGGAGTGGTGGATAAATAGATATCATTTGTAAGCACTGGATAACATTTCAAGGTGAGTGCATCATATGCCAACAAACAGCATTTGACAAATCAGTGCAAAACAAATCACACACACCTTTCTCAACAATAGCTGAGGCAAAGGAAATAAGACATTCCTACCTCAGATACAAGGGTCTATCCCTGTGAAATAGCATTGCCATATCTTGATGGAAGGGCAAAGGGAAGTATTTAAGAATTAATAGATACTATTTATATAGTGTATGGGATAGTCCCTCAGAATGAGCTTAACACTTGCTCATGCTAAGGACTAATTCGTGGAGTCTTTTAACCAGAGGAGGCTGTTGTGCTGCAGCTACCACAGGATCCTGACTGACCATGGAACTCCTCACTCTTCCCACCTGTTATGGCGTGACACTTGATGTAATCAATCAATTGATAGTCAGTCTACAGTATCAGGTTATAACATGTCTTTTCATGATCATCAAGTGCAGGTAGCTTCTGGCCCAGATGCAGGGATATTGCCCACTTCACCATAAAGTCTCCCGTTCACATAGTAAAGTGATAAGGGTTGGAAGGGAGCTGTCTAGAAATGTAGTGTAGCAAATCCCACTGGTGCAAATGGAATGCTCTTTTCTCCAGATATTGAGGCAATGGAAAACAGCCTGGGGTTATTTGAAATTTATCCCGAGAGAAAGGCGCCAGGAAAGCAAAATTACTTTGTATCACTGAGAACAATCTAGGAATCATTTAAAACACTTGGAATTCAACATTAGTCTTTAAACATTTCATGTTTAACAAAAGCTGTGGTTACGGTGACGTGACCGAGTGAGATTGATCTGCCTGTGGCTGCACAGTGATGCCCTTCTAAATAATAATGTTTGTTTTGGGTGTGATGACTGTGGTGACGGTGTTAGTTCTTAGGAACAATAGTAGAAACTCCAACACAGGATACAAAGGCATTTCTAGCTTGAAAAAGGTAAATATTTAATCTGGGTGTTCTGTTTGCCTTTTTAGGCCCTGCAGCAGCAAGTTCACTGACAAAAGAAATTAATCATAGTCTCAACTGTTGACTCAATTGTTTTCCGTGCCCCTGTGGGGGAAATTCTAACCAAGCATAAAGGTGATGCAAAGTAAGTTTCTGCAGTCCTTGGGTGGGGTAGTTTCTTGAATGGAACAGAGCCAAACAGAATTGATGGAAAGAAAGAACCCATATTTTTATATCCTCAGGATGTCTTATGACATTGAAGGAGCTACACAAATGCAAGTCACTGCTAAACCATGCCACTCACATTCATCCACATATGTAATCATCCAAACTGAAATCAACAGCGACAGATTTGAGTCTGACACTGCAAAACAAGGACTTGCCTTGTTATGCAGCACGGAATTCTCTTCCAAATGCTGATGCACTCCTGGGCATCTTTTGCCCTGACTTCTGACAGCTGTCCAAATGTAAAGCAGTACTGTACACCAACACAGACTAGAAAGGAAGCTGGACTGAAAGGCATATTTACACGTACTGTTATTCACTTTCAGGAATGGAAGTAACACACCAACAGATGTAGGAAAATCCAGAATCCAATTCACTAGAGAATGAATATATTCATTCCTGTGGGGAATTCTTGGATCTTAGGTTACTGACTTAAAGCCTAGGCCATGCATTACGTTAAGGGCAATCTGGAATTCGCATGCACCACAATGTCACAGTCTGTTTTTCAAATAAAGAAAACACACATTTATACAGTACCTAAGATGTCCCAAGCTGATAACAACCAACGAAATATTTCTGAACACACACACACACACACACACACACACACACACACAACACACACCAAGCTAGGAGCAGAAATAGGCCATTCAGCCCCTCAAGTCTGCTGCCACACAATAAAATCATAACTGTGTTTTCAAATCCACATTCTCATTCACCAATCATAATCTCTGATTCCCATATCTAACAAGAATCTATTCCTGAAGAAGGGTCACTGGACTCGAAACGTTAATTCTGCTTTCTCTCCACAGATGCTGCCAGACATGCCGGATTGCTCCAGCAATTTCTCTTTTTGTTTCAGATTTCCAGCATCCGCAATTCTTCGTTTTATTTTAGATTCTATTTGTCGTTGGCTTAAAAATGTGCAATTCTGGTCACCTGCTGTAGGAAGGATGTTGTGAAAGGGTTCAAAAAAGATTTTCAAGGATGTTATCAAAGTTGGAGGGTTTGAGCTATAGGGAGAGGCTGAATAGACTGGTGTATATTTTTCTGGAGTGTCGGAGGCTGAGGGGTGACCTCATAGAGGTTTGTAAAATCATGAGGGGTATGGATAGGGTGAATAGCCAAGGTCTTTTCCCTGCAGTGGGAGTATCCAAAACTAGAGGGCATAGATTTATAGTGACAGGGGAAAGATTTAAAAGGGATCTAAGGGGCAACTTTTTCACACAGATAGTGGTGCGTGTATGGAATGAGCTGCCAGAGGTAGTGGTGGAGGCTGGTACAATTATAACATTTAAAAGGCTTCTGGATGGGTACATGACTAGGAAGGGTTTAAGAGGGATATGGGCCAAATGCTGGCAAATAGGACTAGATTTATCTAGGACATCTGGTCGGCATGGACACGTTGGACTGAAGGGTCTGTTTCTGTGCTGTACAACTCTATGACTCTATTGAATGACCTGACTCCACTGCCATCTGAGGCAAAGAATTGCAAAGTCATACAGACCTCTGAGAGAAAAAAATTGTTACCTGTGTTTTAAAAGGATAACCCCTAATTTTTAAACCATGACCTCTAGTTCAGGACTCATCCACAAGAGAAAATATCCTTTCTACGTCCATCTTGTTAAGCACCTTAAGGATCTTATACACTTCAATCAAGTTACTCTTCCCTCTTCTAAACTCCAGTCAAAAAAAGCCTAGCTTGATCAACCAATCCTCACACAACGACCCACTCTTTCTGAGTATCAATGTAGTAAACCACTTCTGAACCACATCCAATGAATTCACACCTTTCTTTAAATAAGGACACCAAAATGCACACACAGTTTGACATGTGATCTAGTTAGACCCCCATGTAACTGAAGAATAAAACCTTACTTTTATGTTCAACTCCTGTTGTAATGAAGCACAGCAACACATTACCAGTCTTGATTACTTACCTGTACCTGTTTCCTTTTTACACACCTGCAGAAACTTGTTATTCATTTTCTGTTTCTAACTAGCTTTCTTTCATATTCTAATTCTTCTCTCCTGATTAATCTTTGTCATTCTCTACCATTCTTTATAGCCTGTCCAATTATCTGACCTGCCACTCACCTTTGCACAATTATATGTTTTGTCCTCAAGCCTGATGCTTTTGATTCGATGGGCCGAATGGCCTACTTCCACACTGTAGGGATTCTATGATTCTTTCCTCCAGTGATAGTCATTGTTGTTAAATAGGAAATGTGACTGCCAATTTGTACAGCAGGACTCCAAAAGTAACAATGACGTATAACAATGGTCTGATATGCGTTTGTACTGATGTTGGTCAAAGGACAAATCGCAGTCAGGAGAGCAGAGACAACTCTCCTGTTTTCATTCAGACTAGCTCCTGAGGCTCTTTTATGCCAAACTGAAGTGCAGACAGGGCTAACTTAAGCTGTGAATGCATGAGTGCAGTGGAGATAAAGTGAACAGCAAATACGACTCCTCAAGAAACAGGATTACGGTCAAATCCAATTTTTCTAAGTACTTGTATCAAGCTACAGAAATATTGAAATAGCCTTTCACTAAATTTGCCACATTGTCACTGAATGGGATCCACTCAGTCCCCTACAAGGGCAGGTCAGAAGGTTTGACCAAGGGGAAATGGATGTATGTTAGTGTTGGATCAGTGTGCCGACATGTTCCATTGTCTGGGCAATTATCCCAGAGGCGGGTTATAAATTGCAGAATATATTCATCCAACTGTCAGAAGGGCAGGCAATCTGAATAATTTCCTGCCATTTTCAAGCTGGCCAATGACTGGAGTCTTCCCAGTGCCTGATGAGCCTCCAACAGAGGGCCAAGCCCAGCAGATAGCAGGAGGTTACAAATCCCTCCTCACCCCTCACACTGGAGCAACATTGACCAATGGGGACATAGCTCCAGGTAGCTGCTGTTTGGTTGTGGTGGGTGGTGTAGAAAGAATTTACTTTTGTACAATTCAAAGCTTTTCAGGAGCTGTTTCAAGAAAGCGGCAGCCTCGCAGTGTCCATTTCTTGAAGTGAGGCAGCCAACATTCAAAGGGTACAGGCCCTCAAAACTAGACTCATGAGCTGCATCGGTAGGGTCCCTACCTCTGGGCCTAAAAGTCCAGGTTCAAGCTCCATCTTTCACCAGACACATGTACAGGCAGGTTTGAATCACTACAGACCCTCCAACTGAACCTGCAGCCTCAGGATTCTACCTACCATCCTGATCTAGATAGTGAATCCAGAGACAACTTTTTACTTGTCCTCCTCCAGGAAGATCTCCCAGGTCAGCACCATGGTAACCAGTCAGGGAATCAGATCCCAGACACGATCCTTCATAATTACATTTAAAGGGTGGGTGGGAGGGGTGGTGCTGTGAATGCTGAAGAATGTACGAATTGCACAAAAGAGTATATTATGCAAGACATTTATGAAAAACATTAAAAGAAAATCTGTAGCCTAGCATTGAATCATAGCATTCCCAGGGCGGAAAGAGACTATTCGGCCCATCAAAATTGTACCAATGCAATATTCCAATGTTTTCTTACACACTTCAAATCTTTCTTCACCTAAAACCTCGCGGCCCAATGCTAACTCACTGCAATTCCCATTTGCTCGTCAATCCCTGTGATTATTGATCTACACTGGCTCCCAGTCCAGCTATGGCTCGACTTCATTACTCTCAACCTTGTTTTCTAATTCTTCCATGGCTTCACCCTTCTATTTATCTGGTAATCTAATCCAGCCCCATAACCATCTGTGTTCCTCTAATTCTGGCCTTCTGTGAGCTGTCTTTATGCCGTTTGGCAGCTATGCTTTCAGGTGCCCATGCTGCCAGCTCTAAACCTCTCTGTCTCTGTTTCCCTCTCGCTCGCTGTCTCCTTTAAAACCCTTTAAAATTCACCCTCACTCAGTTTTTGTTCACTTTGACTAATACCCTTCCTGAGCATTTTCTGCAAGTATCTTATTGTCTTGATGTCAAATCATGTTTGGGAGCTCTCCTACTTTGAAGCTTTTTACTATATTAAAGGTGCTTTATAAAATCTAGGTTGCTGCAAAGCTTTGTCAGGTATTAAGCATGTGTGAGCATTTCAATACTTTCTGAGCCATGTCCGATTCCTAAGGAGAATAAAGATGGCCACTAGGGTCATCAGTACTGTCACCATTTTGATTAGAGCAGAATGCTCTCTTTGTGTGCTCAATCATAGTTGTTGACAACAGCTATATTAACATGATTTGAGAATATGTCTGTCCGTTCATTGGCTTTGTCAAAAAAAAACTCAAGTTGAACTGTGATGCATTCATATTCTTAACAAGTAACTTTCCGACCAGCTGTTAATCTCATACCATGACCAATGCTAAAGGGTTCTCCCTCTTCACCCACTTACGGAAGAGAAAGCAAAACTAGTATCCTTGAGGTGAAGGAAGACTATGTTGCCCAACAGGGTGGCATAGCCAGGTGCACTCAAACGTGAAAAGTAACTGCTGGGAGAAGATAAGACTGTTGTGTGTGAAGCGGCAGTGCAACATCAACCACTGCCTTCGGTGAGGAGGAGAAAATCAAACAGTGAGATTTTCCCCAAGGGCTCATTCCAGATGTCTTCCAAAGAACGAGTCAGCTATAACATTTCATAATAGAAGAAAGCATTGCTGCCAGCTCATCGTGTCATTTTAAAGAATCGACCATCATTATTTTGTACATCTTCCCATAGTCTATACTTTTGCCTGTGAGTGCATGTCTGTGTTTGTATGTGTACGTATTTGTGCGTGGGGCTATATGAGAACTTGTGTACTTGTTTATGTGTGTGAATGTGTGTGCCTGTACAGCTGTGTTTATGATCATATGTCTCTGCACTGGTGTGTGGTTATTTGAGAGTAAGTACTTATGTTTCAGTGTTTATCTGGGCAAGTACCTTCTCATGTAGGTCTGTGTTGTTTATATTTGTGTTATCTTTGTGTGCGCATATGAGAGTGTGTGCATCAAGGTGGTTGGTTGTCTCTATGAATCCTTAAGTGTTTGTGTGTGTCTGTCTGCCTGTGTGAGTATTGGCCTGTATGCCTGTGCTTTGTGACTGTATGTGTGCCTCCACTTGCAAATTAGAAATTAGATCTATCTCTAAGACCACATTACAGAAGTTACTCACACTTATTCCTCCAGGCTTTGAGAAAAAATTCCCTTCATTTAGTTCACTCTGCACCTGACAAGGCAAAAGTGCTTCTCACAGATAAACCCAAGGTCGCTGACTGCTATGGTGCTAACTAAACAAAATCTGAAACGTCTAAAAATATTCAGCAAGTCAGACAGCATCTGTGGAGGAACATGAGTGAGCTAAACCTTGAGTTCTTTTTGCCTGAATGCAGTTATATTTCATTTTGTTTTCAAATCTCCAATATGGAGCACAGGAAGAGCCAAGCTGTGTGCAAATGCACTCTACTATATAGTCCCACAGTTCAGCTCCTTTCCATAGCCTTGCAAATGTATGTACCTTTTCTGAGTATTTATGTAAGTCCTTACTGAAAGTTATGACTGAACCTGCATCTTTGTGGTGCGTTCCTGACTGTGACAAACTCCTTCCATATAAAGATAGAGAGGGTGTTTGTGTTTGAAATTTACATCAAACCTCTAACCCTCTGGTTACTCTTGGTCCCACCAGAGGGAACAGTTTCTCCCCAACTGCTCTTCCAAACTCTGTATGATTCCGAAACCTCCTCCAGTAGCTCGGTGGGATCATTCTATTCTCTGAGACAGCAATCCCAGCCCTTCCACTTGTCTTCAGTCCCCTGGTGTTATCCTTGGAGGTTATGCTATGCACCACCTTCCAAGTCCTGGTTTGATTTTACTGTGAGTCATGCTGCTTCAAGTTAGCAGGCGAATTGGAGGGCAGGTGGAGAGGAAGTGGAGGGACATTTGCCACGACCCCCCCGGGGGCCAGCACTCACCTGGCTCACGTCCTCTTGATCCTCAGCGCCTCTGATGTGCTGGCGGTCATTGTCGGCGAGGAGGTCATCTTCGGATTCTTCGAAGAGGGAGGAGCCCGTGGACGAGAGAGACGAGCTGGAGAGCTTGCGGCACACTTTGAAGTTGGGGTCCAGCTCCAGGCTGTCCTGGGTGGTGCCCTCTTCCGAGGTGACGGTGAGCTGCGGGACATTCGGGAGAAGGTGAAGCTGGGGCTGGAAAGGCAGGTTGTCCACCAGCTGGAGCGAGGACGCTGTCAGCCTGCAGAGTGGGCTCTCCTCCTGCTGGCCTGCGGCAGCGGCGGAGCTCAGCTCCAGCACGCTGAAACTGTCTGGCGGCTGCACCGGGGAGCTCCTCTTCACCCGGGACGGCTCGCTCACCGAGCACGACTGGCGGTGAAGCATCGTGCGATCCTTCGCATGGGGTGACCTGCAATACTTCGGAAGACCCAGACAACTCTGCATGGAGGTCCTGCTCTGCAGCCCTCCTGAATCTCTCTCTCTCTCTCTCTCTCTCTATCTGTCTGTCTGCTGCAAGATCCCAAGACTGCAACTACTGACAGATGCGGAAGTTCCGATGTCAGCATCTAGCAACTTGAGCTGAGGACGGGGCAGGGAAGCCAGCTGCTGACTCAGGCACTAACTCCCATAGCCGAACACACAGTCATTCACTCGTTCTCTCACATTCGATCGCACTCACTCACACAGACACAGTCACTCAATCACTCACATTCAATCACACACTTGTGCTCACACACTCAGTCATACTCATTCACTCAGTCACACACACACTTTCAGTTACTCTCTGATAGAGTCACACTCACTCATTCAGTTTCAGACACACACTCAGTCACTCATTACCTTTTTCAAAAAAAACTATGTTAATTTTGTTGAAAGTCAATTTGTTGGGATGTTTTATGCGTGTACATCCAGTATATGCATACATACATCCAGTCCAAAAGTGGTACAATAAGTTGGTATATTCTCACTGTCGGTTTTCAGAATATAGTTTTCGGATTGTAAGCATTGCTATTTGATTTAACATTTAATGCCCAGTCTACATTATTTTTGAGAAGGTGGTGATGAGCTGCCTTGCAGCACTACTGCAGTCCTTGTGGACACAATGCGTAATTGCTCCAGGTTCATTGTGGACAATAACATCAAAACAGCTCTGTTAGGAAGGGAGCTTCAGGATTTTCGCTCAGTGCTGTGAAGGAACGACGGTATCGTTTCAGAGCAGGATGACGTGTGGCTTAGAAAGGAACTTGGCTATGTTCTCGTGCGTTTGATATTCTTGTCCTGGGTCTGTAGTCTCCAACATTTTGAGTGCGATCAACTGGTCGATCAGAATCTCTGACAGTTGATCTCGGCCCCTGCTTACATTCTCTCGCGAATGGGCTGTGGCTATTTTCCCTAGAGTGTCGAGAATGAGGGCTGACCTTATAGAAGTTTGTAAAATCATGAGGGGCATGGATAGGGTGAATAGCCAAGGTTGTTTCCCCAGGGTAGGGGAGTTCAAACCTAGAGGGCATAGGTTTAAGGTGAGAGGGGAAGGATTTAAAAGGGATCTAAGGGGCAACATTTTTCACGCAGAGGGTAGTGCATGTATGGAATGAGCTGCCAGGAGAGGTGGTGGAGGCTGGCACAATTACAACATTTAAAAGGCATTTGGATGGGTACATGAATAGGAAGTGTTTAGAGAGATAGGGGCGAAATGCTGGCAAATGGAACTAGATTAATGTAGAATATCTGGTTGGCGCAGATGAGTTGGACCAAAAGGTCTGTTTCCATGCTGTACATCTCTATGACTCTATGACCTGCCTGTTGATCATCATGCCATCGCAGGACTCCCACTTCCAGAAGTTGCATAGCTAGAGAAAAGTTCATGCTCTTAACAGGCTTTGCCAGCTTGTTGGACTGTGTTTCAGCTTGATTCAATGGATTATCATTGCAGAGTAAAGTAAATTTTATGGTCATAACAAATTCAAACATAATTTGTTGAGAAAACAATTCTGATCAAGAAGTTGGTTTCCATCACAATTGATGGTGCATCAGCCATGCTTGGTGCAGTTGTAGGCTTTGTTACATTTTGCATAAATGATTTTGATTTCCCCACTTTTATTACCACTTACAATCAATTACCACTTACAATTCACCACCAAGCATTCATGAGTAAAGTTATGGGCTTTTCTCTTGTAACAAAAGTTGTTGTGATGGCTATAAACTCGATTCGAGCAAGACCCCTTCCGCACCATTTGTTAAGGCCCTGCTCGACAAACTCAATGATGTCTATGGCGAACTAATTTTCCTCAATGATGTGAGTTGGTTATGTTGAGGGAAGATCCTATGGAGATATTTAGATCTGATGCTAGAAATTGTCACTTTTCTTAAATCAGGATTGAAGTGTGCAGTGAGTTGTGTGGTCACTGAACTTTAGGTTCCTTATAGACACTACATCAGAATTGAACGAGCTGAACTGAAAACAGCAGAGAAAGGACAGACACTCAACACATATGATCAGTGCTGTGAATGCATTTAAATTGAAACTGGACTGTGGTCCACCCAATTAAAACAAACACTGCAACACTTCCTGTGTCCAGAGAAAAGACTTGAAAAAAAAATCAAAGACTGAGAAAACTGGTTCCACCCAGAAAGCTTCAGTGCACACCTGAAGAAGTTAGCAGAGGAATTCAACAGGCCATTTCAGGAATTAGATGTGATGGAATAAATCATCACCATTGTCTCAAATCCAATCCTTCAAGTGTACATTGATGGGCCTGCTACCAAATGCCGTCAGCTTTTTGTTTTTGTAAACAGTGGAGTTGATATGCAGATATTCACAATACTAAATGATATTGAGCTGAAAGTCAAATCAAGGGACAGTGATTTGTGGGGAAGCAGAGAAAGACACACCTCTGTGAGACAGCGATCACCCAGACGAAGATAATTAAATCCATGCACCACACCCAGGTCGCAGACCACCATTTGATGGGTTGTATATAACTATCAGGCTCAAACTGTCTGTTGTCTATTTTCTTAGGGGTAAATCCTGGGCACTGGAAGCTGTCCCTTTGGGAGCAATAAATTAACAACTAGATAAATTGGTCGGAATAACACTGTGTTATATTTTACATCCACAGGACAGTCAGTACCTTGGTTTACCACATCCTGTTTACAGTTTTGCTGTCCTTATTGAAGAAAGGACATAACTACATTAGAGGCAGGTCAGAGAAGGCACACATGACTAGTTCCTGGGGTAGAGAGCTTACTTTTTCAGAAAATGTAGGACAGATTGGACCTGTATCCATTGGAGTTTGGGAGAGTGAGAATCTTATTGAATATCCTTAAGGCACTTGACAGGATGAATGCTGAAAGGATATTTCCCCTTGTGGGTGAGACTGGAACTAAGGGTCACAGTTTAAAAATAAAGGCACTTCCATTTAAATTGGGATCCATCTTCTCCACAGATTGGTGAAGGCACCGTCATTGAATATGTTTAAGGCGGAGGTAGATAATTCTTGATTGACAAGGCAGTGGGGCATTGGGGCAGGCAGGAAAGTGGAGTTGAAGCCATGATTGTATTGAATAGTGGAGTAGGCTTGAAGGCCAAAAGGCCTACCCCTTTCCCATATCATAAGTCTGTGTATGTTCAAGAAAGCATGTCTGCCAGTATAGCACTCGCTCTGCAATGCACTGGAGAGTCCAGTTAGATCAGATGTACAAGTCTGTTATTCTGTTACCTTCTGATTTATAGGTGAAGAGCTGCCAACAACCAAATCTTGACTGCACAGTGCATTTGTCCCCTGATTGTGTCATTGCTCATATTTCCATTTTCTACCTGTTGCTACTTTTGTTTTCCATCTAGATACAGAATTCTACCTCCAAGGTGTGTCATTGTCATCTACAATATAGATTGACATTCTGACCCTATCATCTAGCCCATCTGTCTATTTGAGGTTCTAACTAAAGTTTCACATGGGTTAGTCAAGTCACTTCACTGGGAAAGCGTTGTGATTTTCCAATGCTTTTCTTGTGCCCTTAGTCTTCAGTGTAATTTCTTTCAAGTGAGCTACAATCCAGACTAATATTGCCGACTTACCTTTGAGACAACTGCACCATAATTTACTGGATATCAATGATACTCCAGTCTTCTCCGGCTGGAATTCCCTGGAGCACAGCCCAAACTGAACCATCAGATTCAGGAAGGGATCCCACTGCCTCGCTGGTGATCACTCCATTTGGTTGTGATCATCTTGCTGGATTTCAGGCCAAGACTGAGAGTCCATCCTTTGGCTGCTGTGTTGACTAGAGGTCAGTTATTTTCACTAAGGTAGGTTGAAAATCCACTCTTGGGACTTGAGGATGTGTTTCTAAGTCAATATATCTGTGTAATGCTGGAGGGCTGCTACAAGATTGGAGATGCTATGTTTTGGAAGGGATGGTTGCTGTCATCAGAGGCAGCATTGTTCAACCTATGTGAGATGGAGTACCTTTGCTGATGGTTGAAGGGCCAACCAGTGAGAGGCAGGTTTTAACACAAGTGTTGCCTTTAGGACAGTTATCAAGTGTCAGTGGGAATTACAATTTATGATGGTGGTGCCTGTTGTCAAAGCTGATGTAACCACTGATTATCATGGTAGCACACACTAAAGTCATCATTTTCTTCTGTGTTGCCTAGCATTTTCCACTTGTGAAAATGGTTGTTCAGGGCACAATGAGCCTTCATGTCACTCGTAAACATCTTGGTCTTTGTCTGTGGCTACCCCCACCACATTGAATAGGAATGCATCTGTCATCCATTCTGCAAATGATCCTAAGCTAGCAAAATGACCTCTGCTTATTGAGTGCAATGTACTTGATCGATTTGCCCTTGAGAGGACTGGCACATTCCTGCTTTTGACCTTCCATGAGATGCTATATGGATGAAATCATCTCAGGTAGATATGAAAGATCTCATTCTTTAACAATGCAGAGTCTTGGAGAACTCTTGATGTCCTGACCAATATTTATCCCTCAACTGACTTCACCAAATCTGATTCTGGTCATTGTCCCTTTGCTGTTTGAGCAAACCTGCTGTGTGTAAATTGCTATGTTTAACAAATGTTGGGGAAGTGTGTGAATGAGGCATACAAATTATGGATGGACACTGACTACATGTCTTTCCAATAAGAGGAAGGATTCCGTCCCACGTTTGGCAGTAAAGCCATATTGGCTGTAATGCAATTATTCCTGTGTGAAGATCAAAGTTGCGATCTTTCTCGAGTAATAGAACAAACACTCCACTCAACTGGAAGCTGAACACTTGAAAAGAGATTTCTTAAATAGTAGAGTGAACTGAGTGATGAATTAATCCAGGCTTGGAGTAGTTACAAATTTAGCAATCTTTCTTCGGGGGATGGAACCTATTAGTCATGTCAGATTGCCAAGTAATCTGGGCTAGACACAAACTCCTATTATCTGGTTGTTTGCTGTGGATTGTGTCACTAAATTATCCATCTCATTTTGAGCAACAACCTGAGAGATATTTTTCAAAATCTGACAAGGATAAAAAATTTTAGGTTGCTATCTCTTAAACTTGAATGAATCACAAAGACAAGAAAAAAAACCTTCAATATTTATATTATTTTGCATTACAATTGGTAGGAGTGTTTAAAAAAATTTCTTGGACGAGCTGGCAATGGTGAATTACTCACTACAGCATACTCAGTCTATAAATTTTTCTTGTAACTTAGTCCTCCAGAGATCTAAATTGGAATCTCAGCATTTTAAAAAATCATTGTATGTTTTAATAACTTAGATGATGGAATAAACAGCTGTCTATCCAGGTTTACTGATGACACAAATACTGGATGCCCAGTCAGCTGGGTAGATAGGAAGAGACAACTGAAAATGGCCATTGACAGGTGAAATGAATTGGCAAAACGGTACGGAGGTAAGGTTCAATGAGTGAGGTTGTCTACTTTGGACCGAAGAAAGGTACAGATCAAGTTATTTCCTAAATGATAGGAACAGTGTAAGGATGCAAAGATTTAGACTAGAAAGCAAAAGGACAGTACTGAAGAGGTTCCGTCAACTGATGTGGCTGTGGCGTCTACCAGATACTGGCCTTGCATGTACCTTGGAAGTTTCAGAGTTGAGATCAGCATGTGTTGAGTCAATGGGCATGTGTGGGCTGTAGCCAAACCAGGGGTAAATAAATAGCTCACCAGTGAGATTTTGACACAAGATCTTGATATCTGATCCAAATTAAATTTGCCATTTATGCTCCTCTTATCATAAATATCTGAATTATTCTTGTACGGATTAAGGCAAAAAGGTGTAAATAAATTGCTATTTCCATCCTATCTCTTAATGATAAGTAAAATTAGCTGTGCAACAGAGACTGAATGGCTGCCTCTGTAACTTCTCTAATCACTCCAGCCAATCATGTGGTGATTCAACCATCTGCGCTGACTATGTAAATGGATCGTATGAGTTAAGATGAGTAGACCATGGGCCCTTTGTGCTTTCTCTATTCATTATGATTATGCCTAATCTGATCATTCAACATTCCTTCTTTCTCTGATAATCTTTCACTTCGTTGTTTATCAAGGGTACTCCCTCAATTAAATGTCTTAAGGTCAAACATTTTCAGCTGCTTCATCTGCCCTCAAAATAAGGTCAGAAATGGGTTGTTCACTGAAGGTTGCACAATGTTCAGCATCATTCACTACTTGTCAGATACTGAAGTAGTCCATGTCCAAACGGAGCAAGCCTTGGGAAACTTCCTGGTTTGAGCTGACAAGTGGCAGGTAACATTTGTGTCACACAAATGCTAGATCATCTCCAATAAGACAGAATCTTAATCATCTAAACTTTCAACAATACCATTGTTGAAACTCCCACTATCAACATCTTAGGGATACTATTGACCAGAAACTGAACTGGACTTGCCATATAAATACACCAGCTACAAGAGCAAGTCAGAAGCCACGAATCTTGGTCTTGATAACTCACTTCTCAACTCTCCAAAGCCTGACCACCATCTGCAATGTACATGTCAAGAGTGCCTAGATGACTGCAGCTCCAACAACACTTAAGAAACTTGACACAAACCAAGATAAAGCAGCACACTTTATTGGCACCACATCCACGAGCATCCACTCTCTCTCCCACTGACACTCAGTTGCAGCAGGATGTACAAGATGCACTGCAGAAATTCACCAAAGTTCCTTAGGCAGCACTTTCCAAACCCATGACCATTAGCATCAAGAAGGACAAAGTCAGCAGACATATAGGAAGCTGCAAATTCTCCTCCAAGCCATTCACCATCCTGACTTGGAAATATATTGCCATTCCTTTAATGTCACTGGGTCAAAATCCTGGAATTCCAACCCTAACAGCATTGTGGGCCTACCTACAGCACATGGACTGCATCGGTTCAAGAACACAGCTCACCAACACCTTCTCAATAGTAATTAGGGACGATCAATAAATGCTGCCCACCCAGCAACACCACAATTCCACAAGTGAATGAAAAAAACTCTACACAACTTCTTCGGCACAAAGCAGACTGGCCATTCTTAGCAGCGAAACATTTTTAATGCACTGCACGCAGATATATCTATTCCAGTCCTTCCAAATTACACACCCATAAAAATAACATTGCAATAATGGCTACATATAAACGAATCTCGTATGCATTCGCACTTGTTTATCTTAGCCACAAGACAGGCACAAACAGTTCAATGTCTCAACATAGATGGCATGAAGCTTTAAGGAGTATGTGTAGTCACTGCCTACGGATCATGCTGTAAGATGCTGCTACCTGGTATCTGAGATTGAGGGCCAGAGGAGCAACTGAATTGGAGTTGCCCAGGTAACTGCTCTGACTTTCGCATTGGGAATTATTACCAGTTTCTATCTGGCAGGTGGGAGAATGAGAAAGTGTATTTCATTGAAATGAAATGGCATAATAATGAAGATATTAACTTCATGCTAATGAATGCAGATAGATCTCCCACTGCTCACTAGTGAGAATGTCGTCTCACTGTTCAACAGTTGGAAAATGGCACTTGTTCCTCTCAAGGAATCTCATTCCTGCCAATCTCACCCAATTCTTCTAACTTTCTCGCTAACACCCACATCATTCAATGGCTGGGAAGATTCCACCAGCGATGCCAGCCTTCCGAATTCAATGTTATCACTGTTAGTATTTGGAACTATTGATGAAAATCATCAGGGAAGTCAGTATTTGCAGAATTTATGTGAATGACATATTTTTACAAATTGAGGATGAATACTGACTGTATGATAATGTTAAACAGAGGACAGTAAATCAGCAGTCCATTTTATACTTCCCCTGATACTTATGTTCACTGTGGAGTGATATGAATTGGGCTGCTAACTCTTTACACACTTTTACTAACTGTTACACACTATCGTGCAAAATTAATACCTCTCCCAAATTTGTTAAGATGCTAAATCTAGCCCCACTGATAAGCTAATTATTTGAATATGTCAGAAAGGAAGACTGAGTTGGAAAGCTCCTCAAAACATTTTGCAATTAATTACAGTACTTTGAAACGGATGGCTTTTGTAGGCCAACACAAGAAACAAGAGGAAGAATGACTACTGTACCTGTTTGGTCATTTGTGCAGAATCTTAGCTGAACAATGTGGGCCATAATGGGAAATTTAGGAATGTCAGGTGAGATGTCCAGTGAAGACCTCCTCAATGTCGAGAACAGTAAGTCTCATATTCCAAACAAGTGTTGGGTGGGACTCTCACTATCAAACAATGAGAGGCTTATTAGCATGAATTATCACACATTACCACCCTCATTATGACTTAATATTACCCATGCAGTCTCTGATTCTTACATCTGCAGGATAGAAACTAGACACGAAGAATTTTTGACATGAACATCAGAGCAGGTATCTTGCGACTCAAGCCCGGGTGCTTCCCTCTCCAGGTCTCCCTCTTGGACAGCAGGCACCAATATCTCAGAGCGTTGTCATGGCCAGAGTTTGCATACACTGCACATACATGGACATTGGCATCTGACATGTGCCAACTTCACCAGATCATCAAATCACATCTCCAAACCACTTCCAGTTCAGATTTGCATTTCAATGCTGAACTTTGGAGCACACCAGCACCTCTCATTGGAATGCTGCTGTCAGGACTCTTTGCAAAAACAGACAAGCATTTCGTTCACGGACTGGACCAGAATTCATCTCAGGGTTGTTCACTTGCTCTCTTTAAGGCTTATTCAGTTTGTGTCTACCTAGTTGCTCACAGCCTCTCTGCCTTGACTTGCCTTACCTATTTGTGCTATTGCCCCTCACCCAGAACTAACAGTCCAAAATACTTCTGTCTTGCCTTTCAGTGCAGGCACAAAGCTGGGCAGCTTGTCATGGTTGTCAGTAGTGATCAGACAAGTGACTGGATATGTTGCTGTACGTCAATGTTACACCTGCAACCTTGCTAGCTATGTGCATGCAAAACACACCACATGTGCTTCAACCAAATGGCCATATCTCAAAGTTTACAGGGAGCCATCCTTGTCAAGTCAAGGGAGACACCATTCAGTCAGGTGATCCTGGTACAGTAAGTCAAGGGCAGCCTTCAGTATTGGTCCAGGTTCTTGGACATGGTCAGTTGACTGCTCAGGGCAGTCATGATTTGGTGAGCCATCCCTTTAGATTGTGGGGAGTGGGTCATGGTCAGCCGTGTGGACCCAGGGCAATTGCAAGATCACAGCTGGGGAGGTTTTTAGATACCAGTCTGGTCACTCATCATTTAAGACTCTCCAGCTAATTCGCTCAAGGGGTTGAGCCATGATCAGTCGTGGGGGGTCTGTCCACTAAAAGGTGCTTTATTCAAGCCCGTGCTGTCAGGATGAAGCTGGGGAAATTACTGGTGGGGATTGGAGGCAGAATTCTCAGCAGCAGAGGAGATTACAATGGGGAACGGTAGCAACTCAATTTATAAGGCAAGGTGACAATATAACATTGAAGGGAGAAAGATAATGCAGGAAGTGGGTTTATTAACGTCAGCAGCACCCTGACTTTGACTTGGGGGGATAGTGCAGTACTGGGTGTGGTATGTTTCCTCGCTATGTCTGGGGCCATGGGGTAAAGTGTGGTCGTGAATATTTTGATAAATGGGTTGAGTAGGAACTTGAAAATGCACAAGGCCAGTGGGGTTGATCAGGAAGGCTACCAAGAACGGAATGTGTATATTGGAGTTTCATCAATATTAAGAGGCAGCGCCTGAGACTGGATCAGGAGTGACTCCTGTTGCCTTCGATCATGCTGTAAATAACAGTACTTGAAATGAATCGCTTTTGTAGGCCACCACAAGAAACAAGAGGAAGAATGACTATTCCACCTGTTTGGTAATTTTGCATGGAATCTTACCTCAACAATGTGAGCCATGGTGGGAAATTTGGGAATGTCAGGTGAGATGTCCAACGAAGACATCCTCAATGTCGAGAACAGTAAGTCTCATATTCCAAACAAGCGTTGGATGGGATTCTTGCTATTGAGCAACGAGAGACTTATTAGCATGGATTATCACAATTATCACCCTCATTATGACTTAATCTTACCTCTATGCAGTCTCTGAGGTGAAAATGGCTGTAGCCGCACCCAGAGAGGGAGGGTACATATTTCATTCTGTGAGGGAGGGGCTTCAGTTTTAAGTGATGTGAAGCCATTCATGTGGGAAATTCATTGCACAGACACTCAAACATGAAAGCTGAAACAAACCTGTGAGCAGTAAAAGGTATGTAAACCACAGACATTAATCTATCGTGTGCAGTTCAAATCCTTGCCCCAAGCACTCTTGACCATACCACGCAACATCATAAATCTATCCCACAAATGGTTGTGATGCACTAGTAATGTTGTGCTACTTGGAAAGATTGGCCCTGTTTGCTAAAGTAGCAAATACCTCTCATTTACCCATAGCCTGCATGTGGTGCAGGAGCTGCTCACGTTACATCTTGGACCATCAAACATAGTGTGCTGCTAAAGTGGTTAGGCTCTTTACCTTCAAGGTTACTGGCAGACAGCTCCACAGCTGATGGAGTGACCATACATTTACAAATGTGTAACATATACATAGAATCATCATAGAATTATAGAATCCCTACAGTGTGGAAACAGGCCCTTCAGCCCAACGACTGCACACCGGCACTCAGAGCATCTCACCCAGACCCAACCCCCTAATCTACACACCCTGAACACCACAGACAATTTAGCAAGGTCAATCCACGTAGCTTGCACATCTTTGGACTGTGGGAGGAAACTGGAGCACCTGGAGGAAACCCACGCAGACACGGGGAGAATGTGCAAACACAGACAGTTGCACAAGGGTGGAATCGAACCCAGGTGCCTGACGCTGTGGGCAGTAGTGCTAACCACTGAGCCACTGTGCTGCCCTAATTGATGTGTTCCCCAAGCCAACAGGGTTCCCTCAAATTTTCTTACCAGCTGCGTGGGCCTCTGAGGCCTGTACATAGCAGCAGCTTCAGGAACTGGAAGGCAATGCTGTGCAGCATGAGATAGGACTTCTGGGGTTTTTTTTTATGTGGTTCTCCTCTGAATGGGTGTCTGCTTGCATTACCATGTCTTCTTGTGATGAAAGGGCACCCAGAGTGAGCTCAAGGCCTGTCATTTCTCTGTCACCCTGCTGTCAGTGCTGAGGACCAATGGCTAGATTGATGAAGTGGAGGTCTATCCATATATCCAGTAGGCTCTGATAGTTCTGGACCTGGCTGTCCATGGAGGCAGTCAAATGCTTGTGTACCTAAGGCATTAGGTCCCAATAGCACTGGTGCAGACCTGTAATCCATGTGTCAGGTTGCCCAGTGCTCCTGATAAAGCTGCTGTGTTAGTTTGTGTGTGTTGATGAAGTCCCTGATCGCAGACACTGTGGGCTCTTCTAATGCCTGGTGCTGAGCAGGTACCTGGTCTCTGGCAGTCCTCCTAGCGCCAATGACCTTGGACATTTCTTCTTGGGCCAGCTATGGAGATGTGGCAGTGAAGTGCTGACCAGCATGTACACCTAACTCTAACTAAACAAAGCACCCGCCATGGTTTCGGCATCTGAGGTGATGGGGGATGGATGTGTTTGCAAGATGCAGCCTTGCCAGTGTTTCCTCTGACGCAGAGGAGGGATGTCCTGAGGTTCTGCCCTCTTGCCCGTGGAGATTATGATTATGATTTTGGATAACTGCAGGAGACAGAACAGAGGAACTGTCATGACCAATGACTGGTTATGGCATGTTGAGAATATATTGACGGTGGATGTGATGAGCACTGTAGCATTACAATGAACAATAAATGCTTCTTACTTAATTATTGATGTGTGGGTGTTTCTGCATCTTCACAGGCCAAATCCTGATCCTCATCAGCGCTGGCCAAAATCCTCTCCTCATGGGATGCAAGGAGCCAAAGATCGGCCTTTGAGTCATCCTGTCTATTTCAGCCCAACTATGGTCCATTTTCTAGTGGAGGAACGTAGGGAGAAATTGAGTGAGGAGAAAGTGGATGGCACAGCTGGTAGTGCTGACGCAGGTAGGGGAAAAGCCATTATGTGCCCCCAGTGAGTGAATAGGAGTTGCAAAGGCCATGCAGGGTTGTGATGGTGAGTGAGATAAGATGATGCAGCAATAATGAGAATGGTGGAGCATGATTCTTGGTGGGAGATGGTTGCAGTTGGAGAGATAGAGCGAACGTGATCAGAGAGAAGATGAGAGACTGACCCTGGTGGAGCAGAGAAGGCCATTGACTACTGCTGGACCTTCCTCTGGATATTTGAGACTGCAGTGACCAGTGTGGCAACCTTCAGCCAGTGGCAGGGTCTGCAGTTACGGTCTCTTCTACCAGTCCTAGGGGAAGAGGACATCTCTCCTCTGCACCACTCTCCTCTCCAACAAGACCTCTAGATGTCTGTCTGCAAAGCAGGACATCAATTCCCCTAAGTTACTTGAACCATGCAGGTCAGCTCCGGCCTAAGAGTGCTTGACTGGGTGCACAATGGTCTTTTAAATATAGTGCCAGTGCCAGGAATCTGTCAATACATCTACCTTCAGTGACTGGGAGAATCAACTAGCATGGACAAAACAGGGTGCCGTGGGACGTACTGCTTATTTAACGATGAGTCTTGGACGACTGCATGAGCAAATGCGTTCAACTCAGAGAGAGAAACTCTCCATGAAACTTGATGAAAATGATACCTAATCAATTTCAGCCTTGTATCTTAGTTGAGATGGTGGGTATTGATTAGCATACTTGGAGAATTCACTTTCATAGTGTGTCCTTCAACATCAATACAACATCTCATTCAAAAGATGACACGTTCTGAAGCATTTCCTTCTGCACTGAGCTGTCAGTTCCTAACAAGTGTTCTTGTTAGATGAGAAAATTCAACATACAACCTTCTCACTCAGAGAGAAGATATTGTAAACTGAGTCAAGATAATACCATAATGTCAAGATACAGAGCTAAGTGGTTTGATTCAAAGTTCACCACATTGTCAGTTAATCATTAAGAGCTAGCAGAATGTATCAGAGAGAATAGGTACTGCAGATGCTGGAGAATCCAAGATAACAAGGTGTAGAGCTGGATGAACACAGCAGGCCAAGCAGCATCATAGGAGCAGGATAGCTTGACATTTCGGGCCTAGACCTTTCATCAGAAATGGGAGAGGGGAAGAGGGTTCTGAAAGAAATGGGGAGGGGGAGGCGGATAGAAGATGGATAGAGGAGAGGATAGGTGGAGAGGAGGCAGACAAGTCAAAGAGGTGGGGATGGAGCCAGTAAAGGTGAGTGTAGGTGAGGGGGTAGGGAGGAGATAGGTCAGTCCACGGGGGACGGACAGGTCAAGGGGGCGGGATGAGGTTAGTAGGTAGGAGATGGGGGTGAGGCTTGAGGTGGGAGGAGGGGATAGGTGAGAGGAAGAACAGGTTATGGAGGCGGGGACGAGCTGGGCTGGTTTTGGGATGCGGTTAGGGGAGGGGAGATTTTGAAGCTTGTGAAATCCACATTGATACCATTGGGCTGCAGGGTTCCCAGGCTGAATATGATTTGCTGTTCCTGCAGCCTTCGGGTGGCATCATTGGGGCATTGCAGGAGGCCCAGGATGTACATGTCGACTGAGGAATGGGAGGGGGAGTTGAAATGGTTCGCGACTGGGAGGTGCAGTTGTTTGTTGCGAACTGAGCGCAGGTGTTCAGCAAAGCGGTCCCCAAGCCTCCGCTTGGTTTCCCCGATGTCGAGAAGGCCACAACGGGTACAATGGATGCAGTATACCACATTGGCAGATATGCAGGTGAACAACTGCTTGATGTGGAAAGTCTTCTTGGGGCCTGGGATTGGGGTGAGGGAGGAGGTGTGGTGGCAGGTGTAGCACTTCCTGCGGTTGCAGGGAAAAGTGCCAGGTGTGGTGGGGCTGGAGGGGAGTTTGGAGCGGACAAGGGAGTCACGGAGGGAGTGGTCCCTCCGGAAGGCAGACAAGGGTGGGGAGGGAAAAATGTCTTTGGTGGTGGGGTCGGATTGCAGATGGCGGAAGTATCGGAGGATGATGCATTGGATCTGGAGGTTGGTGGGGTGGTACGTGAGCTCCACACCTTGTTATCTAAGAGCTAGCAGAATTACTGTTTTCTCAGTTTTTTAAATTGCAATTTTGGTGGCTTGGTTCTGGGATGTCTAGCTTAATTTCCTCAGTAATATTTACCAAAGTTTTACATTGCAAAACTCTGTAAATTCTCATGCCCAGATATTTTCTAATCAATCTGTTCAAACATGTTATTATACATTTCTGAAGATGGTGGAACCTAAACCCAGGTCTCCTGGTCCAGAGGTCTGGGAGACTATCAATGTGCCACAAGGGCCCTTCAAAAATGTGAGAACTTGAACAATTTTCATTTGCTTCCAGTTGCCTGCCACTTTAGCACCACCTTGTTCCTGGCAAACATCTCTGTCTCAGAATTGCTGCAGTGTACCAGCAAAGTTCACTGCAAGCTCGAAGAACAACGCCTCATTTTCTGCTTGGGGACTCTGCAGCCATCCAGACTCAATATAGAGATCAATAATCTTAGTGCCTGAACTCTCCCATGTCTTAGCCCCCACCTCCGGCCATCCCATATACCATGGCTTGTTATCACATAGTCTGCCATTACACACTACCTATTGTTAGCCACCAACAGTCTCCATTAACAGCAATTCTCCCACCAAGCCAGATCGTTATTCACCCCTTTGTCTGTCCCACTAGTCTTCTCTCTCTTTGGGCTCTATCCCCACCTATCGTTTACTCCTGACCCTCTTCACCCATCCTATCTTCTGCATATAAACCTACCTTTTCCTAGCTACCATCAGTTCCGAGGAGGGGTCACCAGACCCGAAACATTCACTCTGATTTCTCTTCAGATGCTGCCAGACATGCTGAACTTTTCCAGCAACCTCTGTTTTTGTTTCTGATTTATAGCATCCGTGGTACTTTCGGTTTTAATTTTCACCTGCTGTTTGGGATATTGTAAAAGAGCATCTCATGGATTCCATGATTTAAGCTTGAATGGCCTCTCATGACCTCACTGAACAAACTCCCCTAGATTAGCATTAACTGGTATAAATTGGAGCATCTCACTTTGGAAGTGCTCAAGTAAGGACGGAGTAGAAGTACTCTATACCGAACCATCAAATGTGACCTGTGAGTTTCTGACATTGATTCTTGCGCTAACATCACACTGCTCCTTTTGCATTCATGTGAAGCAGTTTCTGCTTCATCTCAGTGCAAGAAATTATTTAACTCCAGAATGCCTTAAACCAACAATTTGCAGCTGGCTCTACAAGTTAACTCTGTAAATTGTCCAATACAGATACTGAAAGCTGTGTTAATTAGCATGCCCCAGAATAGGGGAGTGTTCCATTTCTCGGTATCAACATCCTTTACCAAAATACATCCAAAATTCAGCAAGAATAAATTTAGAACTTCAAGTGTCAGCTTATGCTGTGGCTACAGATTTGTGACCAAAGTTCTGAAACTATTTCAGCTGAGGCCCCCTTGTGGTGTCCTAATAGGAACCAGAACATTTGAAACTGGAGCGAAGATCTTGCATGTTCGACATCTTTGTTTCATTATATGACAATGTTTTAACCCTGTTTAGAGAATAGCGGATCTCCACTGGCACTACTCACTGTATCTTTGAGGCAATCGAATATCAGAGGTTGGAAAAAGATGGATCCACGTCATTCAAAGTGGAGGTACCAACCCTCCCATCATAAAACATTGCAATAAAGGTTGGAGGGGGTAATCTTCCAACCGATGTTCAAGGGGTGAAATGATTTCTTTCCTAATCTCCCTCCTCCACTGGTCACATCAAAGTTTGATTTTAAAATAGGTGGTGGACATTGCAGTTACACAGCTATCACAGTATATTTAATTCAGTGTGCAAAATAATTCTGCCATTTTTCTTTAGGTCACAAAGAATAACAAGTTTATTACAAATAAAATACACTCAAACATGCAAAGATTTTAGACAAAAACAATTCAGACTGTACAAAGATATACATGACATATTTTAACATCCTAAAATTAACATGAGACAAAATATGGGTAATACATAAACTAGAACCAAGCTCTGCACAGAATACATCAAATATCAAATGGAACCATGCTCGCTCAGCAATTCATCCCCCACTACCCTCACACACAGGCGCGCACACACACACACACACACACATAAGTGACACTGTGGATCATTAAAAGGCATTCCAATTCTTGATATCCGGCCTTGAAACTCCCTCAAAAGCCACTCTGTGGACTGTGCCAACAACCTTTCACACTTTGATATTTTAACCATCATTTTCTGAGATGCTTTATTTTCTTGAATTCTGGAAATGACATTCCATCACCTACTCAGGCACTAATCCAGCTTTTCAGCCATACAGCTAGCTTCACCAAACCAGTAATATCCCAGGGTTTACAAACCTTAATGTTCCTCAGTTACACAAAGCAATCACAGTTTTTAGAAAAGTCAGTCATGGGATCCAGAAGGATATTGTTTGGTAACTCATTATTGGTGACTGTATTCCTTTGGATTATAATTGTATCAGAGATAATAGGTACTGCAGATGCTGGAGAATCCGAGATAACAAGGTGTGGAGCTGGATGAACACAGCAGGCCAAACAGCATCATAGGAGCAGGAAAGCTTGACGTTTCGGGCCTAGACCCTTCATCAGAAA
>JAHRHZ010000133.1:9304557-9327008 GCA_024137785.1 Ginglymostoma cirratum
AAGGCTGCAGGAACAGCAAATCATATTCAGCCTGGGAACCCTGCAGCCCAATGGCATCAATGTGGATTTCACAAGCTTCAAAATCTCCCCTCCCCCAACCGCATCCCAAAACCAGCCCAGCTCATCTCCACCTCCCTAACCTGTTTTTCCTCTCACCCCAAGCCACACCCCCCTCTCTTATCTCTTCTCATCTTCTCGCGCCCTTTGACCTGTCCGTCCTCCCTGGACTGACCTATCTCCTCCCTACCCCCCTACCTACACTCACCTTTACTGGCTCCATCCCCGCCTCTTCGACCTGTCTGCCTCCTCTCCACCTATCCTCTCCTCTATCCATCCTCTATCCGCCTCCCCCTCTCTCCCTATTTATTTCAGAACCCTCTTCCCCTCCCCCATTTCTGATGAAGGGTTTAGGCCCGAAACGTCAAGTTTTCCTGCTCCTATGATGCTGCTTGACCTGCTGTGTTCATCCAGCCCCATGCTTGTTATCTCGGATTCTCCAGCATCTGCAGTACCTTTTATCTCTGATATTATTTTTCCATTAGCAGTTTCTGTAAGCTGTGGATTTTAACCAGTAAACTAGGCGAAGCAGCCAACTTCTACAAGCAACTATAAATCGGTTCTGATGTAGCGCGATAATCCCGTTCTCGTGTGATGTCGCATTCTGGGAAATTCGCGCAATAACAACGCTATTTAATGTAATAAGAACGGAATCGTGTTATAGCCATTAGAGGTAGGGAAAGTTCACGTTCTACAAATATCATTCTATAACACTTCAATCGAGTTAAAACTAATTCGTGTCGAAGAAATACGTATTATATCAGAATCAACTGTGTTAAGTGGTAAAAGGTACTGCAGATGCTGGAGAATCCGAGATAACAAGCATGGGGCTGGATGAACACAGCAGGTCAAGCAGCATCATAGGAGCAGGAAAACTTGACGTTTCGGGCCTAAACCCTTCATCAGAAAAAAACTGTGTTAAGTATCTGGCGAATCAAGGGGCAACATGTCTGGACAAGCCAAAGGATCATCTCAGTCAAATCCTGTGAACAGGGACCATTGAACTGGCTTCCCAGTCTTCCCCTCCGCCTGTCACACCCTTGTTATTTACCCTGTCCCTGTCTGTGTATATGTATTTGTGTCCGGGGGCAGGGTTCAAAGTTTTAGGAGGTTACAGTAGCTGACTCTATTTAAGAATGAGGATTGTTCAGAGGAAGTTTTTGGCATGCCTTCACTAACTGTAGTTCAAGAAGCAGATCCAGAGTTAAGTAACTAAGTAAGGACAGTTCACAATGAAGCTGAAGCTGAAGCTGAAGCTGAAAGAATCCCACAGTGTTACTGTATTTGAAATTGACTTCTGATAAAGAAGTGGAGATATCCCCACAGAGTTCTGGATGAAGAATGGACTGTTGTTCATCAAATTGCAGCACCGCCTAGATATCGTAAAGAAGTATTGTGAGTAGCATACGAAATTCTTATATCATGACATACAGGAATACAGAAAATGCAGGCATTGATAAATGCATAAATCATTCTGTATAGCCAAGACTTTATAGAGTCATACTGCGTTCTGTAAGATATGTCAAGTGGTAAGAAAAGCAATGTAATCCAACCAGCATCTTTGATATACATAGCAGTTTTTGAAAAAAACATTCAGTTGAGTATTTGTAGATTGTGTACGACAATGAGCAAAAACAAAAGCTGATCATCAGTATATCCTTACAATTATGGATATAACAACGAGATTCAGGTCATACTGGATAAGTTAATGCAGCTTTAAATGCATTTTGGCTACCACTTGAAATAGTTTGATTAGGATTCTAACTGTATGTCTAACATTTTCAGTTTGGGTATAAAACATTTGAAGTTAACTGCATCATCTGTAAACACAGGGGAGCTTTGGAAAAGCAAACTCTCAAAATAATTATTAAGACACAGACATGATTTCCCATGGTTTATCTGTAGCTACTTGTAACAAAAACAATGACTATTTAAGTACAGCAACTTGGTTTGTGCTTTTTGTTAACCTAGGTCCAAAAGACAGGTAAGTTGGAGAATTTTGCATACTTTTCTAAAATCTTTAACTTTTATGACAATTTTGGGAATAGCTGGACTTGATTTCAAGCATGCTATCTCAGTGTGGCATAACCATCCTTGGATGCAGTTTGATGCTAGTCAGCACCGAGGCTGGTTGCAGCTTGAGGCGAGCTGAAGTCTCCAGATATTGCTTCTGATTTCCATGTCGAAAACTTGATATCCAACTTGTTTGGCATTTATAAGATGGGAAGCTATGTATTAATGAGGCTAGTTGGGCTGTTAACAATGCATTTAAAAACTAATACCCCTTAATTGACAACATTCTGCTGCCTGGTGAGAAACTCCCTCACTGCTCAGCAAAAGCATCATAAATGGAACAAGATGCTTCTGACATTGAAATAGGCCTTACTAAACTTCTCAACAGATTCTGCCACAATCTCGCCATAGCACACATTGCTTAGACCCCTATAAGATTAGACCCAAAGTTTTCAAACAGCTCAGAATACCATGTTTATTATCCAACCTTTGAATTTGTTGTTAGTACGTATGTGAGAGCACAATTGCTGCCAATCAGACCTTTAACTAGTTTTGAAAATGATAGGTCATTCTATTGGACTTACTTTCTTTTCCTTTTGGATTTTCTTGCTATTGTTCCAGAACTTTGCCAACTTGAAAATCCCACAAGTATTCCTTCTGAAAAGATAACATTTGAAATCAATATGATGAAGCAATCTGCAGCATAGTGGACTGCAGAATTGAGACAGAATCACAGATTAGAACCACATAAACAAAAATAAACACTCGCCCTATCATGCTTTTTCACACTTTGAATGACCTGTCCAAAAAGCTGTTATGGCACAGTGGTATTGTCCCAAGCCCCATCTATCCCTAAGGTGCTTCAAAACATGTTCAAACAGATTAATTAAAAATAATTAGGAACGCAGCTAAATGGCACAGTGAAGGTGTGCTGGTTCCGTAACATAGTGGTTGATGGATCGAACCCAATTTTTACTGTTTATCCTGGGTGGGCGGTCGGGGGGGGGGGGGGTGGGGGGCAGCGATAGCATGGTGGTAAGGATTTTTCAACATTGCAGATTTGTTCAGGATCTTGTGGCCCAGTGACAATGTTTCTCTCTCTGGGCTAGACAGCCCAAATGCAAGTCCTACATGCTCCAGAGATGTGTCATAATATGTCTGAAACAAGTTGATTAAAATATCTATCTATATCCAATTTGTTTTTGCAAGTCAATATGGAATCTGCTTCAATTTACCTTTTAGGCTGTGTAATTCATGTCATAACAACTTTCCGAGTAAAGAAAATTCATCTCTGTGCTGTGTTTTGCTAATTATATCCCCTGAAGACAGTTTCTCCTTTTTTACTCCATCAAAACCCTTTATAAGAGCAAACAAATACCAGTACTCAAAAAGGATGCAACTATGTCCAAGTGACTTATATATGAAATCCTATGATTGTCACACTTACTTATCTCGAACTTTCTCTCTCTCCAAATCTTCAGCTTCATTGACCTCCACTGGTGAAGAATTAATTTCTGTTTCTGAACCCTATAGACAGGAAGGAAGAATTTCAACAATATTATTGTAAACACAGTTCTTCCTTGAATTCTTCCTCTTCTCACACTGGACTGAAGTTCTCCAGCTCTCCAATGTTGGACCCAAGTGATTGAACTTCACAGATGTGCTCAGGCAATGAATGGCTGTGGGATATTCATCAATGAAGTTCTTCAGATTATTAGTCCCTTTCTGTCATCCACACACATGTTTTCTGCAGCAGATGCCAAACACCTTAGCTAATTTTTGCAAAGAAACTGGTGTTAATTGAAGCCTAATCCCCTCACAGGCATACTGATATTAGGTCATCATTTCCCAATTTCCTTATTACCATACCAATACAGGTTATCATTCTAGCAACTATAGGATTTTATTTATTCTATCTTCAATTATTCCAGTTCACCCTGGACTTCAGGTTCAGAAAACGAGTTTGTGCATCACTTGTCATGTTGGATAATTAATCACACAGTTTATGAAACAAATATGCTGACAACAAATCGCTAGGTTACTGTGGCATTAAGCATCAAAGGTGAGCCTGATCGAGATCTCATTTCACATCTGCACACAGTACTTTGGAGCAGGAGCCTACTTTTCTGTCAATCATAAACACTTCATAATATTGTTGCGTCATCTAAATATTCAGTGAAAGCAGGAAGGCAGAACAAGAAGCAGATTAAAGATTTTTAATAACAAAAACATATAAGAACAAAAGACAAATCAGAAATGGAGCAAATATATAATTTAAATAAATCATAAGACAGTGAAGAGATAACAATGCAGCAATAGACTTTTATTTTCACATGCAAGGTAAAAGTAGTCTGTTTAAATATTTATTTAGTAATTTATTCTTACTCCAATACATACACTCAGTCTTTTTCCCAGGGTTGGGGAATTGAGGACTAAAGGGCATCAGTTTAAGTTAAGAGGGGAAAGAATACATGGGAATCTGAGGGGCAACCTTTTTATGCAGAGAGTGGTACGCATATGGAATAAACTGCCAGCGGAAGTGTTTGAAGCTGGTACATTAACAACATTTAAAAGGTATTTGGACGAATACACGGATAGGGAAGGTTTAGTAACATATGGGCCAAGTGCAGGGAAATGGGGATAGCATGGATGGACATTTTGGTTGGCATGGACAAGTTTGGCCAAAGGGCCTGGCTCCATGTTGTAGGACTCTATGACTCTCTATGACTATGACTCTATGATTAATTGCTTTATACAGAAATGTTTTTTTTTTGTGAGTGTGATGTATGAGTTGAACAAACAAAAATACCTTAGCTTAGGAGAAAGGAATATTCCTTAATCTGTCAGAAATCGCGGGGCTCATGACACGAGTAGGGCATTTTGTTCCTCATGATCAATCTTTCAGTGAGATCATGCTTGATCTGTGACCTGACTTCCTATGTCCCGTCATACATTTGGTAAATAATAATCTAGCCATTAAAATTAACAGGTCACCAAGCATCTTAAGCTTTTCGTAAAAGAGAGTTTCAAATTTCTGAAACCCTTCATTTTTAGACATGATTTCTAATATCTCTAAGTCTCCTAAACTGGTGGATAGTTTCCTATGAGTTCCCTTAGTATTTTGACAGCTTCAATCAAGTTACCTTTTAACCTTCTAAGTTCATGAAAATACACTACTAATTTCTGTAAACTCTTCTCTGAGACTCTTTGGAGTGTCATTCCGATAAATCTTCATCAATCTCATTCCAACGCCGGTATATCAGCGCTTCCAAAAATCTTTCCCAGTGCGACCCTATTTTAGTGCCTCAGACTTTGTGTGGCCTTGAAGTGAAAATTGGAGGGAGCAAGAAGAGGGGTGGAAGCTTTGTGAGCAGGGGAGTGTTGAGAGTTGTTAAGCTGGGATATGGGGAAATAGTTTTTGATGGTGGGATAATGTTGAAAGTTATCAGCGAGTGACTGGAGAGATTTAAAACGGCTGGGTTCACCCTAAGAAAAGCAAAAAGCCACCTTTTTTTTTAAATAGGCTGTGGCTGTAACAGCAATTTGGCCTCAGAGGACTGATGGTAAACTGAACCCACTAATATCGTAAAAACACAAACATTTAAAAGGGCTTGGCAGCCTTGAAACTCAGAGTTTCATGGCCGCTATTGCTGTCTCAGAACTTGCAACCTAAATGTCTTGTCCTGTGTCCCACAGTTTGCAAATGCCTGCAGTATATCTTTTATAAAGGTGTGAGTCTGTAACTTCTCACAGCACTCCTAGAGTTGTTGAACCAGGACTTTATGTAGATGAAGGGCTAATAATCTCACCAGATCGTGCCTCTTGGCAATTTGTTTCAGATGAATGTTTTCCAAATGCACATTTTTGCTTTCATTCTCTCCACAATCCTCTGACAGCAATTGTTTGTTTGCTTTGCAACTGAAATAAAATAAATTAAAAACAACTACAAATGACTTGATTCACATAAAATCGTTACACACCTTTATATATTTGCTAGTGAAATCCATATCGGTGTCCATGTGCATAGATCCCTGAAAGTTGCCACCCAGGTTGATAGGGTTGTTAGGAAGGCGTACGGTGTGTTAGGCTTTATTGATAGAGGGATTGAGTTTTGGAGCCATGAGGTCATGTTGCAGCTGTACAAAACTCTGGTGCGGCCGCAGTTCTGGTTCTGGTTGCCGCATTATAGGAAGGATGTGGAAGCATTGGAAAGGGTGCAGAGGAGATTTACCAGGATGTTGCCTGGTATGGAGGGAAGATCTTATGAGGAAAAGCTGAGGGACTTGAGGTTGTTTTTGTTAGAGAGAAGAAGGTTAAGAGGTGACTTAATAGAGACATACAAGATGATCAGAGGATTCGATAGGGTGGACAGTGAGAGCCTTTTTCCTCGGATGGTGACGGCTAGCACGAGGGGACATAGCTTTAAATTGAGGGATGATAGATATAGGACAGATGTCAGAGGTAGATTCTTTACTCAGAGAGTAGTAAGGGCGTGGAATGCCCTGCCTGCAACAGTAGTAGACTCGCCAACTTTAAGGGCATTTAAATGGTCGTTGGATAAACATATGGATGATAATGGAATAGTGTGGGTTAGATGGGCTTCAGATTGGTTTCACTGGTCGGCGCAACATCAGGGGCCGAAGGGCCTGTACTGCCCTGTAATGTTCTATGTTCTATATGTCACTGGATCACTGTCATGAAATGATACAGTACAGAGGGAGGCCATTCTGTCCATTATGTCTATATCAGCTCCTGTTAAGAGTTCTCCAGTTAAACTATTCCTCCCAATGTTTTTCCACTAAACCCTGCAAATTTCTCCTTTCCAATTATATATCTCATTCACTTTTGAACGTTATTTGCCAGCCTAGCAGACAATGCGTTCACAACCATAACAAATCACTGTGTAAAAAAAAAATCTTGTTTCTAATTTATTTGCCAATTACTTTAAGACTGTCTCCTCTGTTTACCATCGCTTACCACCACTGGAAACAGTTTCTAGTTCTTACTTTATCAAAATCCTTCATGACTCGGAACCTCTTCGTTATGTCTACCCTAATTTCCACTGGTCTAAGGGAAGTATAGCCGATTTCATGGTCTCCCCACATACCTGTCATCCCACTCTAGTAAATCACCATTGCGCCCTTCCTAAAGCTTTGGCATCCTTTCTGTAGTATAGTGCCCAGAACTGGATACAATGTTCCAGCTAAAGTTTTATATAATTTCCTTGCTTTAGTCCACTGCATATGTTTACAAATGAATCCATATACTTTTTTAAAAAAAATTCATTCATGGTAAATGGACTTCACTGGTGGGCCAGCATTTATTGTCCAACCATAGTTGTTCTTGAGGAGGTGACAGTGAGTTGCCTTTGTGAATTGCTGCAGCCCATTTGGTGCATGTAAATCTCACGTAGGATTTATAACTGTAAACCTCAGCTTGACCTGCCTCCTTTAAAGGAGTGCATATTTATTTCTTCAAACCTAACTATCATTTTCAACTGCTTTACTCTGTAACATTGTCATTTATAGACATAACCCAGAAAATTAAATGACACTTTAAAATGACTTCACGTGTATGTAGCTGTGAACAAAAGCCCACAATTCACATGCCTGATGATGAACATACATACCAGGATGCATTTTCATCCCTGAAAGGCATTAAATTGGGAAGCCTACAACCATACTTCTGGCTACAAGCATTAGGAATTTTGGCTGCTGCTGTTAAGGCTCAATGATTACCCTGGTGAAAGGAAATGCATGAGCAACAAGAATTACCTTCTGTACTCCAAACATCTTCAGTTCTTATAGAATGTACTTGTGACGTTACTGCTGGCTTTCTGGGAGGGCCGTCAACTTGCAGCAGAACTCAAGGAAGCTAAAGCACAAGGCTGGAAGCACCGTTTTGGCCTCATTAATATTGTTCTACTGCAGACATGGGCCTAGTTATGCTATTTTGGGGCAACATTTTAGGCTGGCTATTTGATACAACAGGCCGCCATTTTTATTTCTCAAATATACCAATAGATTAATCCCCTCTCCTATCTTCACAACATTGGCAATGGGAATATGCTTAACATTTTTTTAAAGATTGCTAAGTTTTAATGCTGACCTGGTAATTTCACTCCTCGATATATGTCTTGATCTACTTCTGATCCCCCTAGTTCCTAGTAGACAGTCATTGGAAAAATAAATATAATAAATACAACTTCTGACTCATGATTCTTACCAACTAATTACCATGTAATTATATGATTTCATAGATGCATGGAATTAATCTGTATCTTCATCAAAATTGTGGAAAAGAGAGGAAAGGATTCTGATTATACAGAAAGGAAATGTTGGAAAGCCTAGTGAGGAACTGTGAGCTCAATCAAGTAAATAAGAGATGTCGGACACTGAAAAATTCAGGGAATGTGAATGCTGAAATTGAGAAGCTCCTGAAGATCATTATGGTAAGAGGCTCAGGAAGACAAACATGGACAAAGAGAATCAGGGCTATCAGCATGGAAAATGAAGCTCTGGAATACTGCTATAAAATAAAGGTCCTGGGTACATCAGTATGGAAAAAGAAGCTCAGTGATACCAAAATGGAATAAACACGGTTTTTTAAAGTATAAAACCAAGGATGTCATATTCAGTGAAAGTATATTTAATAGACTCAGAAATATGCTATGCATGATTGTCCAAACATTTATTGACAACTAATCTAGGTCCTCTGCTGCTGTTTGGCAAGGAACAGTACAAGTGTTCCCTTATATCTGAAAAATATCCAAAGAAGTAAAAAAAATTGGCATTCTGTATATTAGCAACTAAGCAAGAAAAACCAGCTTTAGATCATAATTGTGAAACATTTTTCGGAAGTATGCTCCATATTATGGATTACTCTGAAGTGCACTGATTTCTCATTTGTGTGCATTAATATTCCAAAATCAGAAATAATATAAACACAAGTTAGTCTTTTTTCAGTGGTTTTCTTTCAGTGCAATTCTTTGACAATTGATTATATTGAGAAGTAGGGAGCCCAAGCTGGTGAATGGCAATGAGAGTGCGTTAGGGATAAGCAGTAGGATTTTACTTGATATCACACTTTAGGAGATTAGAATGTGAGATTTGTGTTGGAAAACTCAAGTATTGGGGTAAAAGTACAATGGCATTACATAAGCAGAAACTTACAATTAGGATCAAGAAGTAACGTAAGTTGATTTCAAGTTAATGATCAAGATGGATTTTGAAACCTCCATTCTAATGTAATATAACAAATAATATCCTAATAGATTGAGTTTTATAGTTTTGAGGTCAAGCGACATAACACTTACCCTATGCATGACATAGGAATGATGTCAAGTATATTCAAATAAGGGCAGGCCAATAAGCCCTTCAAATCTGTTCCATGATTCCAGTAGATCAAGATGGATTTGTGGAGTTAACCTATCTACTCTGCCTTTGTAAGGCAACCTTTAGCCAAAAAACACCTGCTCAAACTCAGTTTTGTTATTTTCAGTGGCATTACAGGGAGAATTCCTGAATGCCACTGTCTTTTCTGTGAATGTGTTTCCGGCCATAACCCCTAAGCAATCTGATTCTGGTTTTATGATTATTATCTCTTGTTCGAACTATTCCACCAAAGGAACAATTTTTCTCTCTCAAATTCTTTAATCATCTCATTTAGGTCACCTTTAATTTTCTATCCATAAAGGAATATAAGCCAATCTATAACGTGGCCTCATTAGAAATCCTTTATCCCTCATATCATTCTGCTGAATCTGAGTTGCAGTGCCTTCAAAGCTATCCTTGAAATCATTGCAGTTCTGTAAATAGGGGTCTAACCAGATCTTTGCACTTGTATTAACATAACTAGCCATTTGGATACAGAACTGCTGAAAAGCAGAAGAGGGTGGTGGTGGAGGGTTGCTTTTCAGACAGGAGGTCTGTAACCAGGGATGAATCACAAGGATCATTGCTGGGTCTACTGCTTTTCGTCACTTATATAAATGATTTGGATATGAATATGGGAGATATGGTTAGTAAGTTTGCAGATGACATCAAAATTGGAGGTATAGTGGACAGCAAAGAAGGTTACCTCAGAGTACAACAGGACCTTGATCAGATGGGCAGAAGGAGTTTAATTCAGACAAATGGGAGGTGCTGCATTTTAAAACAACAAATCAGGGCAGGACTTATACTGGGGAGTGTTGGTGAACAAAGAGACCTTGGAGTGGAGTTGCAGGTAGAAAGGGTAGTGAAGAAGGCATTTGGTACACTTGCCTTTATTAGTCAGTGCATTGAGTATAGGAGTTGGGAGGTCATGTTGCGGCTGTATAGGACATTGGTTAGGTCACTTTTGGAGTACTGCATTCAACTTTGGTCTTCCTGCTGTAGGATGTTGTGAAACTTGGAAGGGTTCAGAAAAGGTTTATGAGGATGCCAGGTTGAAAGGTGTGACCTATAGGGAGAGGCTGAACAGCATGGGGCTATTTTCCCTGGAGTGCCAGAAGCCGAGGGGTGACCTTAATAAACATCTATTAAGTCAGAGGGGCATGGATAGG
This sequence comes from Ginglymostoma cirratum, assembly GCA_024137785.1. NCBI lineage: Eukaryota > Metazoa > Chordata > Chondrichthyes > Orectolobiformes > Ginglymostomatidae > Ginglymostoma > Ginglymostoma cirratum. Next base: position 9,315,173 of record JAHRHZ010000133.1, read on the forward strand.
GTAAATAAACAAGGTCTTTCCCCAGGATGGGGGAGTCCAAAAGTACAGGGCATATGTTTAAGGTAAGAAGGGAAAGGTTTAAAAGGGGCAACTTTTTCACACAGGTGGTGTATGTATGGAATAAGCAGCCAGAAGAAGTGGTGGAGGCTGGTACAATTACAACATTTAAATGCTTTTAATGATGGAGGGCTTACAGAGATATGGGCCAAATGCTGGCAAATATGACCAGATTTATTTAGGATATCTGGTTGGCATGGACGAGTTGGACCAAACGTTTATATCTCTATGGCTCTGTAACTTTCACCCTTGCATTCCAAATCTCGTGAATGAAGACCATGGCTGAAATTTTTCCGTGCCAGATTGGGATGGAATGGGTGCAGGATGGCAAACAAAATGACTGCGCAACGGCATGTCTAGAAATTCCACGTCTGCTTTCTGCCCTGCACTGTTTCCTCAATGGCAGGGGAGGAAGCATGTCTGAGAAATTGCCCGCCTCTCTTAACAAGGAACTTTAGATCAATGTGGACTCGTTAAGAGCTTTCTTTGGTACACTTCCCAACTTTTAGCGAGGTGGCCATGCCTGATTACCCTTGAGAAGATGGTGGCCGGATGCTTGGCACGTCAGGAGTCAGACCATCCCAGCTGAGGTGGGGACAGGACATGTGAGATATGCAAGAAAATGCTTTTGAAGTTGTACTGAAGAGGCTAAACATGGCAGAGAGGTCTTGTCTCATCTTTGAAAATATTACTAATTTAAAAATGCACAATAGCCTACCCTTTGTTGAATTCCAGGCTTCCCACTATCCTTCAAACCTAACCTTCTGGCAACTTTTCTCCTGATTTTTGAATTCCTGGTGCAGAATTGGCTGCTGTTTTAGTCCAAAACCTAGCCCACCACCCAAGAGTCCCAGCTCCATTCTCACACACCTGATCAATAATTGGGCAGTGGAATCAACTCCAGGGTTATTCAGGCTGTCACCCTCAGACTTCTCAGACAGCTGCTAATGGAGGTGGGTTCACAAACTGGAATTGAGCTACTTCTCCATACCCACCTCTGAGAGGAAATCCAGCCCCAACTTCCTGTGAGCCTTCTAAATTATTTTCTGTACCTGAAATACATATGTTAAATTGACTGTGAACTTTATTTAACTCATGCAGCAAAGGTATGTGATTTCAGGGTTGATTTTAACTCTCAAGTGAATAGATTTTGTTTGAGTTGTAATTGAATCCAGTGTTGCTTCTTCTAAGAACCGGCTAATAATAAGAATATAGTGGAGGTTTCAGTAAATTTCCTAAAGAATAATACATTTTTTGAACTCTAATATAATTCTTACCACTCTTTACATTTTCTTCAGCTTGGTCACTATTAAGCTGTTCCTGCTCAGATACAATGAGGCTTGGTTTATTTTCGATATGTCTTGGGTGTGACATACATGGCCCTGTTGAAATAAAATTCTGCTGTTTGTGTAGATGCACCCCAGGCTCTAGGTGCTGTTTGGTCCCAGCACAAGTGCTGTACCTCTGAACTGAATTTGTGAATCCCACCTCTGTAGCATCCCTCCATTTCAGGGCCTTCATGCCACTACACTTGGAATGTGTGTAGGACGTGGCCAGTGCAGAATGATTTTCTTTTGCAAAAGAATTTTTCAGGTGTACTGCTGATGTCTCTTTTATTTCAGCTTCTTTATTTTGCTTTTCCTGTTGAGTAAGAACAGAGACTCCCAGTGATACAAGAAAAATAACAATTAATGTCTCACTGATACAGGAAAAGTAACAACTAATGTCCAAGAGATTGCCATTAATTCTGCTGCAATGATTGGAAAATAATGCACCTATTTATCATAACTAAATGTTATATCATCATTTAAAAGATGTATCTTTTTCATGATAGTGTATAAATTGAGTACTTTTCATGATTGTATAAATTGAGTACCAATGTAAAAAGAGATGCTGTTGAAGGTTTTTATCTTGCATTCATCAGAACAGAAATGCAAAAATATCAATCTCAAAAAGAACAACAATTTCTAGCAAGTAAAAGATGAATAATCTCATTAGAGGGTCACCGAAGCTCATATGAGAGGGTGAGATTGAGAGAAGGGAAGTGCAGGAATTGAACCCACGTTAAATGCATTACTGTATATCATAAAACAAGCCAACTGAGCTAAACAACTCCACGACAATTTCTACTGCACGAAGAATGGTTGTTAATTAGTTGGCGAGTGGATTCTTCATTGGTCAAGGGTTTGCCATGGAAACAGGTATTCCTAAACTTTCATTTAAGTTCAAACCAGGCAAGTTGATTCTGATTGTTTGAGTATTGTCACAACATATGTAGCTTCTAAGAAGTGTAAGCAAGTCGTATTGTGAGCCCCACTGATAGTATTGTATTGGTTGTTAGTGTAATTCTTAGATTGTTAGAAAATTGAATATGTGTTGCCCAATTGCAGAATCCACTGTTGGACCCAGTGGTCAGAGTTTTCCAAGCATGCTGCGAATCAGGGACAAATGTCACCTCGTATATTCTCCATGATAACACTTCGACCAATCAGAGTCCACTTGCCAACCAGTTAGAACCATTTTCCCTTCCAGTACAAATTGTTGTTCCCTTTGAAATTTGTCTTTCTTCAATTTTGTCTGAGGAGTGCGAGGCAAAAAGCTGTCAGTTGTTAGAGCTACACTTTACTCTTCCAGAAAACTACATTACTTAGCATGATTGAATGATTATTAACTTACTATACTTTTAAACAAAAATATATCATGAACCTCCCTTCACTTAATAGCTGACATATTCCATTTGTGCAGAAATGGATTAGTATGTGTAATATTTATTTGTTTAGTAAATTCCAGTAATGGATTTTCAACTGTTTATAGATTCCTAGATGTCATACCTCTGTTACAGAAGATCTTGGGTACTTTTCAGGTTTGTTGTCCCCATTCTCTTGACCTTCTTTCATTGATGGAAAGACAATCGAATGCTTATTGCTGTTTTTGTCCTTATCAGGCTTCAGATCAAGTCGAATCACATTGTTAAAAGAATGATCTGACAGAGGTGGGTTAGTAGGATTTCCAGGTGTTGATTCTGCAACGTGCCTGTGTACGGACCAAGAGATCTGATGACAAGTTTCTTGATATGGATAAGGGGGCTGTCGGGCATCCCCTGCACATGGAGTGAAATGTTCATGGACTAGATGGCTCGCTCCCCCAGGTGGCATTATATGTCTGTGCATTCTTCTTGACTCTCCAAGAGTGACATTGTCCCTTTTATCAATGGCAGTTTGTCCAAAGGAGTAACTGTGATTGGATTGGTCCTGTGTACTCTTGCGGTACACAGTATTTCTATCATGACACTCCTGTAGCAGGTGAGAATTATTTTTGTTATTTTCCGTTCTAACATGATTCAGAGCAGCATTGAGGCTTTGAACAGACAACTCATAATACTTTGTATGTTTATAGTTTTTCTCCAGTTCCTCCATGGTGATGAATGGATGCTGTAATGCAAGTCTTGGAGAAATGCGATATTTAGGATCAAAGTTCAACATTCTCTTCACAAGAGCTACCATACTGTTGCGATCATGGAACTCGGCAATATCATCACCATCTGGGGACAATGTTTTGATGATGCTGCATGTTTCAAGATCATCTAGTGACTTTAAAGTATGTCTCCTTGGCTCCAAAGGTTGTGCAAACATCTTTGAATGATACTCAGACAATGACTTAAGTTGCCACTGGCGGGCTGAAGAAGGAGAGGAGTTTCTTTTGAAGAAATGGTGAGTCTTACTTGCTTGGTTGAGCAGCTGGTCGTGGGGTTGACCTTGGGTTTCAACAATGATTCTGATCTGATCATATTGATTCTTACCCGGATATAAAGGGCTACCAAGTCGAAGTTCAGCCAGAACACAACCGAGGGACCACATATCCAGCTTTTCACAGAAAGGCAATCCCAAGAGGATCTCCGGTGATCTGTAATATCTGGCCTGAATATATGGGTCTTCAAAGTGAAAATTAAATGTCTACGTTATAGAATATTGAATTTATACATAAGTAATTTTCCTCAAAAACTAGAGGGAAACCATATATTAATTTCAAACCCGAAGTGCTATAATTCGTATTATTGCAGTGTGTAAGCACACTAACACTGTACTTCTAAGCAGAGGACAATAGAGAGTCATGAACTATAAGTCATCTCTCCCTGTTGTGGGAGTGCTTTGTGGCAAGGTATTGGTACAGGTTTGCTGGAAAATGGATTTAGAATAACAGATTTATGGAATAATGAAAAGTGGATTTGGTGGCTGTTTTTGACAGGTACAGACACGATGGCTCAGAGGGTCTTTTTCTGTGCTGTAGTCCTCCATAATTGTGACTTTATGATGGTTCAACTTGTTGTAGCTGAACACTGGTGTGCAGCATAAAACTGCCGAAAATGCGGAAAGAGTTGTAAGTCAGATGAAAAAAAAGTATATAAGGGAGTAACGTTTCCATTTGATGTGGTAAAAAAACATTACAAAATATCCTGAAGGAGGAAATAATAAAAGCAAGATCAAGAGGGACTTAACATGGTCATATGGGAGGGACATCATGTTTGACAAATCCACTGAATTTCTGTGCAAGGACAACTGCATTGATTTTATTCCTTCATCTCACCCCACTGAGCCCAGACTTACAGGCACTTTTCAGGCAAAGTATTTCATAATACACTGAACCATTCTGAAATTATCATGCTTGAATTTGGTGCACTGGGTATGTAGCAGGGCAGCTGAGGTTTAAGTGCATCCTCTGGCAGGACATGTGCCTGGAAATGAGGTTCGGAAAACATCAAACAGAAAATCCACACAAAGGCTGAAAAATAAAAGTAGGTCTTATCTTCTTAGACCTCCTGAGAATCCCCCAGAACAGGACAGTATTTAAAAGAGGTGACAGGGTTCTGACCCCATGGTTAGAGAGCTGGCAAGAGTCCTGTGTAATTCCTTTAAAAGCAGATATGTCAAATTAAGTGCCACTCAGGCACATAACTAGATAGTGCACAGATTCTTTAGGATCAAGGACCCTGGGGGCAGAAGTCCTAGCTGCTGAGAGATGCTGGCCAATCAATCTACTGCCAATGTGAGGCTAAATATCATCACTGGATCCATGGCTACAGATGAATAACAGAAGGAGTAGATTGCAGAGTGGGTCATGATTAGAATGAGGTTAGCCAGGTGGACCTCATAGCATATGAGTTCCCTGATTAGGGTTGTTATCTTGGTCCAATCAGGGAGTCCTGGCTGACAGATATAAACAGGAGTGTCAAGGGTTCTACTTCTTCTAGGAGCCGGCTCAGAGATAGCTGGGTCAGTGTCATTTACTATGCATGTGTAAATAACAGGTGATGGGGGTGGGATACTGGCCTTTCTGGAGTTATTTCAGTGATGGCCAGAGTGGGATGCTAGAACACCATCTGGTATGTGGGATTAATGATGTAACAATGCAAAAGCTACTGGTTGAAGCCCAACTGGACACCAAACAGGCACTACAACTGGTTTCATCATTAGAAAACGTGGCAAGTGGAGGTTACGAGTTACAGGATATTATGACAGAAGTGGACACCCTTGCTAGTCTGACTGGACTTGGGGAACTCCACTTGAGTGAGGGCAGCTGCATAGTCTCACTCAGGTCATATCCTGAACAGAGGGACAGCCCACTACAAAACCCAAAAACAAAGCCAAGCCTTGGCTAAACGGTTAAAATTTTCACGAGGATCGGCAGGTCACTGTAGTTGCTGCCGGTATGTGGACTTGAGTCTAGGCCTGAATTGTGTAACAGAAGTCACAGACCAGTATCCAGGAGAATGCATATCCTGGGAAGTCCATCTACAGCTGGTTTGGAACAGTTAAACTGCTTAGCAACATCCAAATCAGAACCAATCAAAATAAATGCCTGGCTAAATAGTCATCCAGTTCTAATGGAGGTTGATACCTGTGTAGCTGTATCAGTGACTGTGGAACCAAAATTACTCTGGACACCAATCCTTAAGTTTGCGTGAGACCTTGCCAGGCCGAGAACCTATACCCGGGAACCCTACAGATTAAGAGTACAACTTCTGTTCCAGTCTCTTATGAGATGCAGCTGGTTTAGTTACCACTAACTGTAGTAAAAGTCTCAGGCCCAAGCTTGATGGGGCAAAATTGGGTGAGAAAGATTCAATTTAATTGGCTCAGTATTTTTCAATTAGAAAATGGCTGCCTCAGTGAAGTCCTAATGAATTGCCGCATGTCTTTCAGGATGATCTAAGGACTATCAAAAGGACCAAAGTCACCATAAACATTGACCAAGAAGCAATTCCACAAGTCTGCAAGACTAGCCCAGTACCATTTTCCTTACAGGCTAAAGTAGATGCAGAAACCAGGAGGCTGGAAAGCAAAGTAGCCATCAAACCAGTACAGTTTGCAAAATGGGCAACACTGGTCGTACCAACAGGTCAGTTCACCTTTTGGGGATTTCAAACAAATGGCAAGCTGGATAAATACGCAGTCCCTCGCATAGAGGACTTGTATGCAAAACTGGCAGGGTTGGCGGGCATGGGCTGTCCTTCATGAAGCTAACCGTGAACAATGTGTGGCTGCAACTGAATCAGATGAGGATTCTCAGAAGTATGCTGCAATTAATACCCATAAGGGTTTGTACCAAAACAGAAGTTGCTGGAAAAGCTCAGCAGGAGGGGCAGCATCTGTGAAGAAAAAAAATCAGAGTTAACGTTTCAGGTCTGGTGACCCTTCAGCCTGTGCCATTTTCCAGTGGACAATGAAGAACATTTTCCAAGGTCTATCCCAGGCTAACATTTATCTGGATGACATATTAATAACTGGGAAGACCAATAAACATCATTTAGAGCACTTGGAAATAGTGCTTAAACGTTTCTCCAAGGCAGGGGAATATCTTAGGAGAGAAAAATTTATGCTCACAGAACTCACGTCTGTGTCAGAGCTTGGGTGTTTCCTTAGGTTGGTGAATTATAATGGAACATTCATTCGTAACCTCACCTCCATCCTGACAACCTTACATTTGCTATTGAAAAAGGGTCAGCGTCGGGCATGGTCTCGCAGCCAAGATGTAGGGAAGTGAAGACGCAGCTATTGTTGTCTGAGGTGGTGGCACACGACAATCCCAAGCGAGACATGCAATGCCTCCCCATACATATTGGAGTAGTGTTGGCTCACCATTGGCCCAGTGGAGAGGAACGCCTGATAGCGTGTGCCGGATGATGCCAAATGAAGATAAGCCCAGATAGAGAAGGAAGGTTTAATAGTCATCTTTGCTGTGAGAAAGTTCCATAATAGCTTTACAGATGTAAATTTGTGATAGTAACAGATCACAAATCCCTGTGAGGGCATCTTAAACAGGACAGGGCTGCGCCACCCACAGCTTCAGCGGTGGGCTCTTATTCTGAGTGCGTACAATTACAAGTTGGAACACCATTTGGGAGGCCAAGTGGCAAATATGGATGCTTTGAGCCACCTCCCACTGATGGATACACCATTGGTGGTGCCGCCACTGGAAGAGCCTGTTCTGGTTTTAAACTTTCCGGACAGCCTTCCAGTCACCGCTGACAATATCAGACTGTGGACACAAAATGGTCTTGTACTGGCAAACTGAAACAGCTGGTGGTGATGGGGTAAAGGCCAAAGGCCATCATAACCAGAACTGAAACCTTTGAACTGAAACCTTTCTGGACCCTGTGAGACCAGATCACCATAGAGGATGGCATGTTATTGTGGGAAGCATGAGCAAAGCTAAACTCCACCAGGGTCATCCAAGGGTTTCCAAAATGAAGACGTTGGTGAGAAGTTATGTCTGGTGGGCAGGACTGGATGCTGCTATACCAGCATTGGTAGGGCATTGCCTAGAGTGCCAACAAGGACAAAAATTATTGCCAGCAGCTCCCCCACATTCATGGAAATAGCCAGGTAAGCCCTGGACTCAGTTACGTGTTAACTATGCAGGTTCTTTCATGGCCTCAATATTCTTAGTCATTGTGGATGCCCACTCAAAGTGGCTGGATGTGCAGAGTTCATGCATCAAATATGGGGATGATGATTGAAAAGTTGCGAGCATCTTTTGGCAACACATGGATTCCTGGAGGTGCTGGTCACAGACAATGGACCATTATTTACCACCAAGGAATTTCAGTAATTCCTGAAGTTAAATGGTATTCAGCTAGTGAGGACAGCTCCACGCCATCCGTTGGTCTGGAGGAAACAGCAGTCCAAATGTTGAAGGCAGGCTTAAACTAACAGCCTACAGCTTCACTCAATACCAAACTGTCCCAGTTGCTGTTTGATTATATGACCACCTCTCACTGAACTATAGGGACAGCTCCAGCAGGATTGTTAATGAGGACAGAACGCATGGTAAGTGGCGACTTTTCACTTTACTCTTTTGCGTGCATGTGACAATAAAGCTAAATCAATTCAATTCAAACCTGATCTTCCTGGAAGTTGGGGGAAGGGATGTAGTGAAACAGCATCAGGAATGCCAATACCAGACACAAGATTCGAATAAGTGAGAGGGAAGAAGTTTACTGTCAAAAACACAAATGGTTCTGCATGTGTAAAGAGGCTCGGTCGACACAAGGTCAAGTCCCGACTTAGAAGGTTAGGTAGGAGAGGCAGTCCTGAGGAAGCACTTGGATCACATGAAAGCTACAACCTCGCAAACAGGGCAGCAGCAAAACATACCTGGCCCATTAGAACACCTGGCATGGCTGTCAGAACCTGTGGGTTATTCCCCTCTGCCTAGTGTCAGAGAAGCCTCTGAGGAGATGGACACAACAGACCTCACAGCCTCAACGGCCTGAAGAACATGAGTTTTGGCTGAGACGCTCCAAGCGCAAGAGGCAGGCTACGGTCCGGTACATGCTGCTTGTATCCGAGACAGAGTCAGAGGAACTGAACCTGGTGCGAAGTGCCCCAGGAGAAGCTACAGGATAAAAAAACACAAACAGGTCTTCATCCCAGGACTTAGAGAGGGAGGGATGTAGTGACTGGAACAAGGTCAGCAAGATGAACCTCATAGAATATGAGTCCTCTGATTGGACCAGGTTAATAGCCCCAACAGGGAGTCTTGGCTGATAGATATAAATAGGAATGTCAGGGGTTCTACTTACTCTGGGGGCAGCTCTGAGCTAGATGGGTCACTGTCATGTACCATGCACGTGTAAATAAAGGGTGACTTGGTAACAGGATACTGGCCTTCATGGAGTTATTTCACGGGGTACTACATCTTTGGATCAAGCACGGAGTGCCTTTTAATGAGGAAATCCTATCAACCTGAAAGGATTTGTTTGTTGCGCCTGTTTAGTATAATGAGTTCCCCCACCTGGTGGCCTACTGTAATTATGCCCATCAGGCCTTCCCAAGATTAAAGGCCCTGGGATCAGCAATCCCAGCATCCAGACCTGCTAGCTCTCCACTGCTGTCAGTGACAGTGGGAAAGGTGGTAGCTGTTGTCTGTACCAGAAGCTCTGGATCATTGAGGGAGCACACGCTAAAAGTGAGTCCAAGTGTGATGGGGACTGCAGAAGGGGCTGGTCATGGCTCTCAGCAGACCTATTCGATGTCCTGATGACAATCCCTCAATCAAGTATGACTGAATGCCTTTGAAGAAGAGCTCACCCTATAAGCCCATGATCAAATCCGTCAGGACTTTGCCTTTATTGGACTGCCATCCAATAGTGAATCCTGTCTACTACTAACTGAACAACAATACTTATTGACCAGCCCTTGAGGAGGTAGTGGTGCTCTGCCTTCTTGAACTGCTCTAATCCATTCAGTATAGAGACACTCGCAATGCTGTTAACAAGAGCGTTCCAGGATTTTTATCCAGTGGCATTGAAGAGATGGTGATACATTTTCAAGTCAGGATAGTAAGTGGCTTGGAGGAGAACTTGCAGATTTTGGAGTTTTCATGTAGCTTCCCTTGTCTATCTATATGGTAGTAGTTGTGGGTTTGGAAACAACTGCCTAAACAGTCTCATGAATTACTGCAGTGCATCATGTAGACGGATTGAATATTTATAGATGTGGTACCAATCAAATGGGCTGCTTTTTCCTGGAATGGTTGAGCCTCTTAAATACTTTTGGAACAGCACTCATCCAGACAAGTGGAGATTATTCCATCACACTCCTAACTTGTGCCGTGCAGATTATGGACAGGCTTTGAGGTGTCAGGAGCAGAGTCACTCATTGCAGGATTCCTAGCTCTGACCTCCTCTTGTAGCCACAGTATTTACATGGTGAGTCCAGTTAAGTTTCTGGTCAATGATAACCCCTAGAATGTTGATAGTGGTGGATTCTGCAATGATAATGCCATTGAAGTCAAAGCATCATGGCTAGAAACTCTCTTGTAGGGAATGGTCACTGCCTGTCACTTGTGTGGCACAAGTCACATATCAGCCTAAGTCTGGATATTGTCCAGGTTTTGCTGCTTTTCCCTATGGATGGTATCAAGAGACCAGTCCAACTGAAAAAGACAGCCTGGAAAGAGGTGGCTACAGAGGTCAGTACCTGTGGGTGGCTCAAGAAACATGGCTGTAGTGCTGCAGGAAGAAGAATAATCATTCTAGGTACCACTTCATGCTCCAACGAGTGTGGTTTAGTATTGTAATATTGCCACCTCACAGGACTGTCATACTGAAGACTGGGTGTCAGGCGTCTCCAACAGATGCATCATGTGTAATCAATGTCTGCCACTTCACTGTAGAACCAATGCAGCGTGACTGACACCACAAGTTTTGCACTTAAAGCGCAAAAGGAATTACAACACTCAGCAGCTCACACACCATCAATTCATTGAACTTTCTTCATTACTAGGAGAAACCCCATGTTCATAAGTAATTTGGGGATATGATCCATTGTTATAATTGTACTCCATTCATATTCAGGTGATATGCCATGACTGAAAGATTATAATGCATGTCTGTGGATCATATTCTAAAAGCTTCAATAATGTCTTCATTCCGCAGCAGTCAGGTCTCCTAAAGATATTTATACCTCCAAGGAAGGTCAGTGGATGGTGTTTTGGAGATAAGATCTACCCTCTAAAGACATGAGAATTCCTGCCACTGACACTGATGAGAAGTACAGCTGAAGCCACATAAGCATGAGAGTGGTCATTGCTGAAGCCATCATGATACTGAAGGTGCCATTCATGTACCTGGACAGATCTAGATAATGTACCAGTTAATAATGACTGACATTTAACAGCTAAACTTAGTTCAAATTTCAAACCAGGCTATACCCTTTTTGCTGAGGTGCAGTGTTCATGTTCTTGTACATACTTTTACTGTTTCAAAGTAGACTGCAAAACCTGGAAGTTAACTGCTAATTGTCACTAACTACTAGATTTTCTATGGCAATCTCTACTAATCAGAATTCACTTGCCAACTTTCTTCTTATAAACATAAATATTACCTTTTTCCCTTAAATTAACATTGTCTGAATTTTCCAGATGTCTGCAGGACAAAAGTCTTCAAAATAGTGTGTCTTTGTTAACAAACCTAGTGACTTGAATAATACATTGCTATACTATATTAGACAGACATACTTTTAGTGAAGTTTTTGAAAGAGTAGGAGGGGAGGTTACTATCTTCAGTGATGCTGTCCTTTGTGCATTAGAAACATTCTCTCAAGGATAACACACTCATTTCCTCCTATCAACCTGCTCTTCAAAACCAATATCCTTTGCTACCATGATAACAAGCATGGGGCTGAATGAACACAGCAGGCCAAGCAGCATCATAGGAGCAGGAAAACTTGACGTTTCGGGCCTAGACCCTTCATCAGAAATGCATTTCTGATGAAGG
>JAHRHZ010000133.1:9327408-9446722 GCA_024137785.1 Ginglymostoma cirratum
GGTCTAGGCCCGAAACGTCAAGTTTTCCTGCTCCTATGATGCTGCTTGGCCTGCTGTGTTCATCCAGCCCCATGCTTGTTATCTTGGATTCTCCAGCATCTGCAGTACCTTTTATCTCCTTTGCTACCATCATTGCTGAGCCAAACATTTGCTGCTATACCCCTACCTTACAAACTCTGCAGTTCATTAGGCCATTTTATTGGGACTGGTTGCATTCCCAGCAGAGTCCACTATTGACTTCTTGTCATTGCTGAGATCGCTGGAGCTGCAGGCCAATTGGATTTCCTACCAGCTCCAGAGGGCAGGGCTTCTGCCTACTGAGGGGTGGAGTTCCACTTTCCACAACTTTAACTTGTCCATATGGCTGCAGGGTGCATTTCTTTTCTGTCCAATATCAAGTTTCCTGTTCTCTTGTCAAAATATTCAACTTCAACCCATGCGTTACAAGAAGCAATGGAGTTAATGAGCCAATCAGAAACAACAGAATCACTGAGCCAATCTGAAGAAAAATAGAATCTTTGGACCAGTCAGAAACATTTGAATGATTAAGCCAATGATACAGAGTAAAAACTATTTGGAAACATTATAATCACTGAACCAGTCAGTAGAAAGGAATCAGAAACGTTAGAGATGCTGAGAAGATTGGAACTTGTAAACCAGTTGGAAAGAGAAGAATCATTTCATCAAGTTAGAAACAGGAAAAGCAGCAAAACAATGAGATTGCTAAGACACTTCGTTTATATGCCGGTAGTTTTATTTTTAACTATGAAGAATTTTAATTATCACATATAATTGGTTTACTTGCAAGAAATGTCAAGGTTTCCCTGACAACTGCCTGGATTAAGGCACTTCAACATGTGACATGAAATTGTGCGACAGAGGAGGTCACAGGTTTGATCTTTAGTTAATGTTACTTAGCTCAGCCTGGTTACAGTATTGACACCGCAACTGTCACCAGCTTCCACTGGATAGCTATAGGGAAGAATGTATAACTTTCCCATTTTAATCCAGTAACTTGTCTTCTCCCTTGAAAACACAATTGTTCTGAGGACAATTTGGACTTGGCCAAAGTCTACAAGCACGTTCTTCAAGTTGAAACACTGGGAACGGTTATTTCATCAAGATACTAGAGGATTACCATACTTCACTAAGAGCCAAATTTTCTGCAATGAGTATGGAAGAAAATAGGAATAAAATAAATTAAATTGTCTGAATATTTTCCTCCTTCTGTAGAGAAGTTAAACAAATCCAGATATTCAACATCAGAGTTATTAAGAAATGAATAATCTAAATATATACCTTGAATATGCTGAACCTCAGGTAGTATACTGGCTGAGCCAAAATCAATCAGTTTAACTCTGAAAGGAAATCGCATGTGTTCTACTAACATGATATTGTCTGGCTTGATGTCTGTGTGGATAATAGACATATCCTTAAGCTTTTCCAAAGCCTTCAGCAGCTGTATGGCAATGGTTCGAACATGCTTAACAGGGAGAGGGGCAAAGTTGTTAGACTTCTGGAAGTCCTGCAAGTTCTGCTCCAATAGTTCAAATACAAGGTAAGACTTTGCATTTCTATGGAAATATTCAAGAAGTTTTACAATATGAAACTTGTCTGCATCCACATCTTGCAAGAGTTTCAACATTCTGACTTCTGTCGCACTGCAGCTATCATATTTTACAGTCTTAATAGCAACAAACTGACCAGTGCTTCTTTTGCGACAGCAGGCCACCTCCCCATATACTCCCTCACCTACGGATTGGATAATGCTATATGTGTCATTGTGAGAATGAATTGCAGACATCTTCTTACGAGAGGGCTTCTGAAGAATCATTTTAGGGGAATATATCTTATTCAGTGAGGCAGAGTATCCTGCAGCTCTTTCAATGCTCATCTTTGAAGTTTTCTCCCTCTTATCACCTAGAACTCAACCTTTGCTGTCAGTCGACCTTTAGATGGAGACGATGTTGCAAGTCGGTTATACTTGAACACATTGTGTATGGTGAAGAAACAATCTTCTTGAACTCTTTCTGAATGATGCTACTTAGGCTCTGAAGAAACTTTTCTGAAAAAACTTGCAGCTTTATAGGTGAATTTCAGTTTTTGATTGAAGAAGATTGGCTATTTGACACTTAAAAACAATGCTCTCAAATTAACTCAAGATCAGATTTTGTACGGAAGTTCCATCACATTCATGCAATCAAAAAAAAAACCTATAGGATATAGTCAGCAAGGTTATCAAAACCAACCAAAATTGCTTGTGTAGCAATGTATAGCTTTACTGAGTATGTATAATGCTGAGTCACATTATATCATAATCTGTATGAATGGGTTTATATGCTCTGATGTCATAATTATTGTGATTCACCAATATCTTTTAAAGGAAAAGGTAATTAATGTATGTCTTTGAAGGACCTTCCCCCACATTAATACAACCAAACCTATCTGTAGAATATACAAGAAAATGTTTTCACTTTCAAATAGTTTTCAGTACTCTTAAAACTCTGTCAATGACACTCACTTGTGAAGGGCATTCCACACTGGCTTTTGACAGCTCTTGTTTTCTGCAGTTTTCCGATAAGAGAGAGAAGGCCTGGGCCATGTGACTAAGGATTCCAGGATAACAGTTCGTATTATAGAATGTATTTTCTTTGAAAGTATTATGAGAGGTACAGCACTTACAAGAATCAACCACCAGAGCAACTACTATCTGAAGAATACATGTCACGGAAACTACTGAAAACTTGTGTTGTAAAAAATCATGACCAGGAATAAAAACCTAAGAAAGGAAAATTAACAGCTGAGAATTTTAGCCCCCACTTTTCTGCCTTTTTATCAATGTATTGATTCATGTGGTTCCTTTGGTCAATGGGGTTGAATCTTACAGTTTTTTGGCTGTATAAACTTAATGGAGTTTCACAGAAGGTCTCTCCCTGCAAGGTGGTTTCTTGCCAGCTCACCTTTTTAATTACCTACCTGCTCCCATGCTGACAGTCTTGTCCTATGCTAGCCCAATTCTACCACGCGTCATACCAGTGGAACATGCCACTGCTGGGATAGTCTTGACCATCAATGCTGATACCAGTGCCATCTTTAAAAGATCATCGTGCATCCGGTCAACTACGATAGGAGCTGCCCTGCAAGGTTCATGACATTTTCCGCACATGCAGCAGATAAGAGGAAAATGGTGTCCTGCTTTGCAGACAGGAAACTGGAGGTCCTAATGGATGGACTGGTTCTGTCTGGTCAACAACTTTCACCACTCTGCCAGGGTAAGTACCCCTTGTCTCTCTGGCACTTCACACTCCCACTAAGGCTCATGCTCTACTGCACCCATTATTACCTGCAACATCTTCCCTCATTTGCTCTCACTCACCTCATACCACCAAACCTGTAAGGCCCCTTTGTTGCCTCCTCACCCATTTGGAACAATTCGCCACTTTCTCCCAACTGCACCAGCACTAACAGCTGTGCTGCCTACTTTCACCTTCCCTAATACACATCTTCTCTCATTTCAGGAGCAAACAGACCACAATGCAGTACAAACAGTCAAGGCGGCTGGTGGCAGCCAAACATTCGGCTCCTTACCCCTGATGAAAGTAGAATTCTGACCCTGACCACCTCAAGATACTGCTTGACAGTGTCCAAGCTCTTGACTGGTATCAGTGGCTGCCTTTGGCTTTCTTAATGAAGTCCTGTCTTGCTTGATGCCAGCATCATTTGTAAAAGATTTAATAGCATGGCACTTGGAAAACAGAAAGTAAGAGCAAGAGGGAATTTGAACATGTGACAGAAACTAAATGAGAGACAGAGTGTGTAAGAAGTGTGAATGAGAGTGAATATGTGACAGAGTATGAGTCAGTATGAAAGAAGATATATGTGATACAGAGCAAAAGAATGAGTGAATGAGAGAGACTAGGTATGTGAGAATAAGAGTAAATGAAACAAAGTAAGTGAGTGTCTGTAACAGAGTCAGTAAATTAGTATGTATGACAGAGTGAAAGAAAGAGAGACAAATGAGTAAGTGAGTGAGTGTGGGGAAGTGAATATTTTGTGTTTTGACAGATGAGTCGAAGTGTGAGTGAGTGAATGCGAAAGAGAGAGTGTGAGTGAGTGTAGAAGACTGATAGAGATAGAGTCAGGCACTGATGCCTTACATGATGCCAACATCTGTACAGTTCATAAACCAAAATCCTCCCCGACCGTCAACCTCAGCCTGCTCTCATAGCTCTGACTTGGAGTCCCAACAACTTTTAGTCCTTCAAATGAGGTCATGGGAGAAGGTCTGGGAAGCACTTGGCTAATGGAGGGGAATGACGTGATGCGGAGTTAATGGGCAGAATGTAGTTACAGCAAGTGGGTCAGGATAAAGTGGCAATGATTGGTGAGCTGGCGAATGCCAAAATCATCTTTATACTGGAAGTCCAAAGCTACTCTGAAGTAATTAGGCAGTTACCCAGACAATGTCGAGCCCTCTGACTGTATTCAGGCCCCAGTGGAGTGATATCCTGCCTGCAATAGCTACTGGTGAATTATCTTTATGGCACTAGTAGTGCCACTGACAGCATTGGGCATTGCTGGTATTGCTGTAGGACCTATCTAAAGGATCAAAAATTGATCCTCTTGAGACATATGAGTGGGAAATGTGATCCCAAAGAAGGGCTCTCAGCTGGTGGCAGGAAGGGATCGATAGCAACAACAGTGGATGGCATCCTGTGGACAACCCTTATCCACTGCCATGTCTTTCAATCAGGGACAGAATGCCAATTAGCAAGGGATATTTCTTCCAGAAGGTGTAGCGTATACCAGCAGAGTCAGGTTGAAGTCCTCAAGCAGCCGGTATGCCTTTCTGCCCTAGACTTAATATGGGGGAGGCAGCAAGATAGTGGGAACTCTGCCCTGTACATTTCCAACCATTTACATCGGCCCTCCCTCCTCCAAAAGCCCTCTTGGAGGTTGGGTGTTAAATTCTGCATGTGGAATGGGTAATGCGATGACATTTGAGGAACGGAATGGATGCTGGGAGATGGGTCTGGGATTACATGAAGGGATGAAAGATATGGTACAAGAAAGAACCAAAAAAATGGAATTGGGATTTTAAGAAGTAATATTTCAGTAAATACTAAATACATTGTTGAGGTTTTGTCGGTCTCTGCTAGTATTACATATAAATACCAACTGCTATTTTTGTTTACCAAGGCTGTTTTGAGCATAACCTGAAGCAAAGCAATAATCTCTTCACAAATTGTATCTGCAGAGTGCAATCAGGAATGACATAGTGATGCACTGCAGATGAAACAAAAATATGACTGCAGTTTTCTTCTTCTCAGCAAACCCAGCTTCTTATGTCGAGGATAATTTTGCCAGACAGATTTGTTATTGCGCTTTAAGATTTTGCTTATAATTCAGCATATACTAGCAGATTTTGAGGTAGGCTGACAAGTTTGCTATGGCTTAGAATTCTAGAGTCAAGGAAGCTAATATGGGGTTGTGGGGGGCAAATAATTTGGCATTTGAAATGTTTGTCACTGATTTTCAATGTAGGTTACATAGCATTTTCAACTGATGAATCTGTTGTACTTTTTGTTGTGTAAGGGCTTCAAGATCCTGCAGACACCTTGTGTTGATGTCATGGAACCACTCCTCACTTGGAATTAATAATAGCAATTGGTGGAGTTAAGAAAGAAGAGAAAAGAGAAAAACACATGCAGAAATAAGCATGTGGATTTGACAAACTAACATTAGGTGGTAGATTTTATTGGATAGACTTTCAACAATGTAACTAACATTAGAGCCTGGTATATCTCTAACTACCATGTATTGTGTTATTTCATCTTATTATGTAATAATTGTGGTATAAAGAAGACTAAGCCTGAAGACAGATCTTGCTTTCTCCTCAACTAGTCTGTCTTAAACTCAAACTCATATGTGGGCAACAAAAAACACACAACAGATAATGGCAGTGAGAAGGTCCACTGCCTAGAAAATCATGGCATCTGTGAAGATAAGAAACAGACTTGAAATTATGTGGGGTAGAGGAGAGCTCAAAAAAACCACTTGTTTAAAAACATATTAGTATAGCTATAAGACCAGCTAACAGCCAGAAAAGCCAATACTGGTTGTGAAGAAAAACATTTCTGAACAAAAAACACCTGCAAAGATGCCAGCAGCAAGTCTGAATAAAAGCCTTTATAACCAATTATAGGGGAACCAAATAAGCAGTGAGAGCAGTAAAAATTTACTTGTGTCAACAAGACAAATTCAAGCACCCAAATAAAAGAGGCTGATTATCAGATATCCAAAACAGATTTGATCCCTTGTAGGAAAGAAAGAGAAAAAGGGAAAGTTTGTATTCTTTTCACATGAGGGAATAGGCTGGGAGGTAGAGTTAGAACCTCTGGCAATGATTCAACAATATTGGATCCATTTGCTTGACAATGAGCTAACAACAAGTAAGTTCAGAAAATTCTTCAGAAACAGGCTTAAAATCAATCAACAAAAAATCAGGAGTACAAGTCATTTGTTGAAATGCAAAAACTCATAGCCCTGAGTAAAGTTAGTTAAATATTTATTATTTCAGTGATTTGGACAAGAGATGCAAATTTTATTCAGAAACTGAGAAACTTTATCAATTTTAACTGCCAAATAACAAATCAGAGATAAATTAAAGGAACACAAAACTGCTTGGTTAAAACACAGTGCAAAAATACCTCAGGCTCTGGAGAAATTAGTACACCTGCTGCAGTCAAAAATTATTAGTGATTAATGGTAATCAATTATTAAATAAAAACAGTCTTACTGACTGACACCATTTTGAGAAAGGTTTTACCCACATGTCTTTTAGAAGTCCTTCAGACCTCTTAAAAAATCTTCATTTATCTCTGTGAAGGCACCATACTGGTGAAGGAAAATCCAATGTTACATTGAAAACACTACTTAGAACAGCAGGAACTTTACCATCTTACAGATTCAGTACTCCATGGACAATCTGTATAGCAAAGTATCAAAATAACTTTCATTTATCAAGAATACAATAAGGCAAAAAAATGTGTAGCACAAGGAGATCAAAATCCTACCAATCAGATTGAGAAAAAAAATCAACAACTTCAAGTGCCAATCAACAATCAATCTATGCAACAAAAGTCACCTATACCGGTCTTTTCACCAGAACAATTCAAACTACCAGATATGTTTGATAAATCGCAAATTGGCAAATGTGGAAAGCACAATGAGTTTTCAAACAGCTTCAGGATCAGACAATAAATCATATAAATAACAGATTAGTATACTTCTCTGCTATTTTGGAAGTACATCAGACCATGTGTTACACAGACAGCAGATCAATAAGAAATAAATTATGTTTGACAATCCAGAACATTTTTTGATCAATATAACACATCAAGAACAAGTAGGACACTGGCATGGTCACACTTGAGTAGCAGATACCAAATTTGTTTGTGGCTAATTTCATTAATGACATGTTTGTACTATATGAACCATGCAATATGGAAACTTGCAACAAGAATTCATTTGTGACAAAATTGATAATTATCTCTTAGATAATTCAGTCAGAAAACTTCTTCAATCAAAAGAAGATATAACTCTATTTGGCAGTCCAAATAGCAGTGGTTGTGGTTGGTTGGCTTGCCGAGCTGATTTGTTGTTCCGCAGACGTTTCATTACCCTGCTGGGTAACATCATCAGTGCAGCCTCCAATGAAGCGCCGTTGTGTTTTCCCACCTGGTTTTTAAACTCTGGAGTCCATTGGGTTGGATTACCTCACTTCCGGTTTTCCTTCGTAGTGGAGTGTATACGGGGTTGAGTTCTATGTGTTTGTTGATGGCTTTCTTTATGGAGTACCAGGCTTCTCGGAATTCCTGTGCCTGTCTCTGCTTCGCTTGTCGCAAGATTTTGGTATTGACCCAGTCGAATTGGTGGTTTTCCTTATCCATGTGGATAGAGATGAGTGAGTGTTGGTCGTGTCTTTTTGTAGCCAGTTGGTGTTCATGTACCCTTATTGTCCAGTTCAATAGACTCCAGAGTTTAAAAACCAGGTGGGAAAACA
The DNA here is from genome assembly GCA_024137785.1 of Ginglymostoma cirratum. Taxonomy (NCBI): domain Eukaryota; kingdom Metazoa; phylum Chordata; class Chondrichthyes; order Orectolobiformes; family Ginglymostomatidae; genus Ginglymostoma; species Ginglymostoma cirratum. Next base: position 9,335,474 of record JAHRHZ010000133.1, read on the forward strand.
AAACGGCGCTCCATCGGTGGCTGCACTGATGATGTTACCCAGTGGGATAATGAAACGTCTGCGGAACAACAAACCAGCTCAGCGAGCCAACCACCCACAACCTGAGCTACAAATCTACTCCAAAACCTTACAAATAGCAGTGGATATAGAATCTATAAAATCATTCAAGAAGCATACAGCAAAGGTTCCACTTAATACAGAACATTTTATACAGTGTGTTGACTATTTAAACTGTAACAAAGCACTCCATCAAGATGCCTCGTCTGATACTATTTTGCACATGACAAGAGCAACATGAAATCCTGGGCAATCTACTACTACAACATCTTGTCACAGGTGGGGTTCCAAAACCCCACATCATCAAAGACAAAACTGTTCAGCCTTACACCACTCTGTATACTGTAGAAAGATGTTTTCTAAAGAACACAATAAGCATCAAATAAAATTGTTTCCAAGCCAACATGTATATTCATGATTAAGAACAGAACATTGGAGAAAAGGTTAATACTGCAGTGACGTAAGCTTCTTCATACAGGGAACAACTACATATGGACAAACAACATCCCTCCTCACTTAGATAATTAAAGCCATCATTCAATTCAGATTCCATTGACAGAGAAAGAAGAAATAACTCAAATTCTCCATACATTCTTGCAGTTACATCAATGAAAAACTCTTCAGCACTGATGATCTAACAGAAACCAGAGCAGAAAAAGAAAGGCTTAGCAACTTTGCATCATTGTTGTTATAATTTTGAGGCAGGACTGTGACGTATAAGTAAATGTTGCAAAAACAAGTCATCTAGTTAACTAATTTGGAAGTGCATATACATTTCATTAAAAAAACATGATTGGGGAAAATGCTTCGGGTTTAATGTTGTGTAAGGGCTTTAGAACCCTTGAGAAACCTTCTGATGATGTTACCAAATTGCACCTCTTTGAATATTAGTACAGAATTGACAGAGTTAAGAAAGGAGAGAAGGGAGAAACGTGCAGGAAAACATGTACAGTGGACCAGCATTAGGTGGTTAAATAACGGAATGGTCTTACAATAACAAACAGAAAAATTGGAGCCTGCTATATCTCTAAATATTATGTACTGTGGTAGTCAGTCTTAAAATGAATAAACAGTATTAGAAAGAAGCTAAAGCAAGAAGATTTGCCTTCTCCTTGACTAGTCTGTCTTCAATCCCAACGTGAACAAAAAAAATGCAACAAAAGACTACTGACACACGATTCTTTGCCATCACCAAACAGAAACTTTAAGTGGTTCAGTCAGTAATTAATTGAGTAATATTTTCCACAAAGTCAAATAGAATGGGGATATTGCATCAAGTAAAAATAAAATCAGTAGCACATTCAATTAAGCCAGAATGAAGAGAGGTAAACATCACTGAGCGTATCAATTACTATTCAGTAATTGACTGCAACTAATTGTGCTGTACTTTGATTATCCCAGGAACATCAATAAAACCAGCTCTATATGAGGAGACACATGGCAATATGAGACATCTGTTGGTTCTGCTGAATTATTTATCAATAAGTCATTGGAAATAAGTTGTAATGAGCCATGCAGTTCAGCAAAATGTTACCATTTCATTTTACATTTGAAATAGTTCTTGACTGTTGAGGTAATTAAGGTCAACTACAGCAGCATTCAAAGGAACAATTTCTGCTTTGTTTTTTGATTCACAAGAAACCCTTCAAAGCAGCTCCTAGATGGAAAGAATGACCGAGTTGTCAATGACTGTCTCTATTAAAACAAGGGCAGACAAATTACTGAAGTAGCAGATATTAGGTAGAAAACTCCAAAGCTTTGGATGTAATCTTGTTCTCAATGTCAGAATGGTCCCAGACACATCACCAGTACCTGTAGTGTCAATTCCACTGATTTATCCCATATATAGATATTAGTTGATGGTAAATTAATTTTCATGTCCATGAATGGATCTGAAGATACATCATGTGGCACATCGAAAAGGAAGTATTGCAGAAGATGCAGGAAGGGGTCACAATGTCTCATTGTAAATGAACTGTCCTGAAAAGTACTTTGGGCACTCCTACCACTCAAGGAAAGTGAAGAAAAACAATCATAAATAACCTCTTAATATACAACTGTGAAAAACCTAATGTTCCATTTCTTGACTAGTCTTGGCAGTGGAAGATGCTCTCATCATTGAAAGTGATATCTACATTGACATGTTTTAAATTCTTGCTTGTGTTATGATTCCAGTCAAGACTACCGGTTTTATGTAATGATCCGAAAGAGATCCCAACAAATTGTATTATGATCTGATTAGGGACCAGCAATGCTTTATTTTTAAAGTAGACAAAAAGGTGAAATCCAGGTATTTACAAAGAAAATAAGAACAGAAAATTCCATAGCTTTAAAAAAACATGGATGCACAATTCTTCACTTTCACAGATCTGGCCTTGGAACTTCCACTCAATAGCCGCTCTGTCCGGTTTTAACTCTCTTGTCCTAGATCTACACTCCTCCAAATTCCAAAACTGCATTCCAATACTTATTCACCCCATACTCCAGCTTTTCACTAACAGCTAGCTTCACCAAGATAGATGTATCCCCGAGTTTTCCCTGAGCTTGTTTGTGAGTGAAGCAAATACCGCCAACAGTTTGACTAATCTCTATTTCTTTTGCTTCCTGACAATGTTTCAGTTCTCCAAAAGTGGCAGTTCGTTCTTACACCATCAATTTATTTTGGCAGTAGTTGCACATACTTCAATTCAGTGTGTCAAAGAGTCACACAGCACAGAGGTAGACCCTTTGGTCCAACCAGTCCATGCTGAACATAATCCCAAACTAAACTAGTCCCAACTGCCTGCTCCTGGCCCATATCCTTCCAAACCTTTCCACAAATAGTGCTTTTTTAAAACCAGAATAGACTAACTTATTCTGCTGCAATTCCTAATGTATTCAGCTGAGTGTAAGTAAAACACTCAGAACAGACTTTTTTCAAACAATGTCTTCTACCATTTACACTGGCACTTAACTCCCAGCTTTTCCTTAGATCTTTATAAGCATTGATGTATAGGCATACCAGAAGATGAGGTGTTAATCTGGTGAAGCCACAAAACAGGACTACTTGCACGCCAAAACAGCATTAGCAGCAAGTGATAGACAAAGCCAAACAATCTCACAACCAACAAATCAGATCCAAGCTCTGCAGTCCTGCCAATTCCAGTTGTGAATGGCGGTGGACAATTAAACAATTCACTGGATGAGGAGGGTCCACAAATATTCCCATCCTCAATGATGGAAGGGCCCAGCACATCAGTGCAAAAGATAAGGCTGAAGCTATCGCAGAGATCTCCAGCCAGAAGTGCTAAGTGGATGATCCCTCTTAGTCTTCTCCAGTGGTCTCCAGCATTAAAATACCGGTCTTCAGCCAATTCGATTCACTTCACGTGATATCAAGAAACGGTTGGAGATACTGGGTATTGCAAAGGTATTGACAACATTCCGGTAATGATACCGAAGACTTGTGCTGCAGAACTTGCCGCTCTCCTAGCGAAGTTGTTCCAATACAGTTACAACACTGGCATCTACCCGACAATGTAGAAAATTGCCCAGGTATAAAAAGAAGCAGGACAAATCCAACCTGGCCAATTACCATCCCAACAGTCTATTCTTGATCATCAGTAAAGTGATGGAAGGTGTCATCAACAGTGCTATCAAGCAGCACCTGCTCAGCAAAAGCTTGCTCATGGACTCCCAGTTTGGGGTCCTCCAGGGCCACTCAGCTCCTGACCTCATTCCAGCCTTGTTCCAAATGTGGACAAAACAGCTGAGTTACAGAAGGGAGGTGAGAGTGAAAGCTCTTGACATCAAGGCTGCATTCAGTAGAGTGTGGCATCAAGGAGCCCAGGCAAAACTGGAATCAGTGGTAATCAGGGGTCAAACTCTCTGGTGATTGGAGTCATACCTGACACATAGGAACCATGATTGTGGTTGTTGGAGGTTAGTTATCTCAACTCCAGGACATCTCTGCAGGAGTTCCTCAGGCTAGTGTCCTAGGCCCAACCATCTTCAGCTGCCTCAATGACCTTCCCTCCATCATAAGGTCAGATGTGGCAGCGCTCACCGTTGATTGCACAATGCTCAGCACCGTTCGCGACTGAGATACTGAAGCAGTCCATGTTCAAATGCAACAAGATCTGGACAATATCAAGGCTTGGGCTGACAAGTGGCAAGTAACATTTGCACCACACAAATGCCAGGCTATCACCATCACAAACAATCCAACCACTACCCCTTGATATTCAACAGTGTTACCATCATTGAATCCCCCTTGGGGTTACATTAACCAGAAACTCAACTGGACTCGCCACATAAATACAGTGGCTACAACAGCAGGTCAGAGGCCAGGAATACTGTGTTGAGTAAGTCACCTCCCAACTCCCAAAGCCTGTCCATCATCTACATGAAATCACCCCGCTTGCCTAGATGATTGTAGTTCCAAATACACTCAAAAAGCTTGACACCATCCAGGTCAAAGCAACCTGCTCGATTTGCACTACATCCACAAGCAGCCAATCCCTCCACCATCAAAGCTCAGTAGCAGCAGTGTATTCTATATACAAGATGCACTGCAGAATTCACCAAAGATCCTCAGACAGCACCTTCCAAACCCTTGACCACTTCTATCCAGAATGACAAGGGCAGCAGATACATGGGAATACCATGATCTTCAAACTTCCCTCCAAGCCATTTGCCATCCTGACTTAGAAATATATCATCATTCCTTCAATGTCATTGGGTCAAAATCCTGGAATACTCTAATGGCATTATGGGTCAACCCACAGCGTGTGAACTGCAGTGGGTAAAGAAGGCAGCTCACCACCACCTTCTCAAGGGCAACTAGGGATGGGCAATAAATGCTAGCCAGCCAATGTTGCTCACATTCCCACAAATACATTTTAAAAAATGTTGATTTGCTGTTTCTAACATTGATCTGTTCATTTCATTCACTTCAACAGATTTATTTATTTTCTATAAATTGAATCACTCACAGCATAGAAATATCAGTTCTACTTTGAATTCTCTCTAGATTCCAATTCTTAGGCATTTTAACTATTTTAACTGTTTGGTTGACATTTTCACACTTGCTACCAAAGTTTCCCTGTGGATGAGCACAAATTTCAGCTGCTCTACTTCCAAGTGATCAGAAACTTTATTTGAATGACATTAACCCATGGAACTTTCTTGGACTTCTCTCCCCTCATTGCGATAATGGTGCCCCACATCCATCTGTTTACTCACCATATTGCAATGAAACATTTGAGAAAATGGAGGGGTGGGGGACTTGAAGACAGTTTTATTTTCTCTATTCATTTGTGGGATGTGGGTGTCGCTGGCTGGCCAGCATTTTTTGGCCATCCCTAGTTTCCCTTGAGAAGGTGGTGGTGAGCTGCCTGCTTGAACCGCTGCAGTCCTACCCACTATTGGGGGTGGGGGGCGGGAATCCATGATTTTGACCAAGTGACAGTGAAGGAACTGGTAGTCCAGGTAATCACACTGGCATTTTAAAAATCAACATAAATTTCACTATTGCGTGTTTTGGCTCATGTTGTTCAAATGAACAGACCTTGAACATTAGTGAAAATTGACATTTTGTTGAAACGTTTTGTCTCCCACTCATCAAGGGAAATGTAAGAATGCCAAATTTCAAACAATCACAATAATTCATAGTATAGGAAATACAGTGCTGACTGGTTGAGTGATTACCATGAAAAAAGTTATATCATGTATTGATCTGAGTGCTAGCATGGTTCTATGTCCTTTAGTTGTTCATCTCAAGGATTGACAGATCAAATCAGGCAACACATTCCTCTGTTCATAATAGGAAGAGTTCAAATCATACTCGACCAGCATGTGTTTGCAAAATCCAAAATGAAACAAATGTCTACTGATAAACATGAATACACGTTTAATCAGCATTTTTGTTGAACAAATCCTGGGTGTACTAATTGGTACACTCATGACCGATTTTTGAAGTTTGCTCAAGTTCATTTCATGGATCATTACATTCACAATAAGTCATCTACATTTATATGCAGGGACTCATTCTCTGCTTAAAAAAAAATATTCAATTCTTCTGTGTTCTTTGAATTACCAGGGAAGTGTTGGAAGCATATAATCCCCCCTTGGTTTTCTCTATGTCAGTGTGCTGGTCAATAACAGTTAACTTGTCAACTAATTAACATACCTTTTCTTTTGTAGTATAAATCATTGTGAGGATTTGAAATTCTTGCATTTGTCCTAATAAGATGAAAAGCTGTGACAACATTTATCTCCTTGCAGCAATATTCAAGTTACTGTGTGAGGCACCATGTGATGGGTTTTCTGATGACATTGGCCATATATTTGATTGAGATTATGATTAGTTGATTTTCTTTAAAATTAGTCCTCAGAATGCCAATTATAAATCATAGAAATAGCAGGATTGATTTTCTGTAATGATGGTGCTATGGAAAATGTCTACAAGGTTAGCGGACCTCTACGCTTTGTATTCCAGAGGATGAAGTTCTGCTGTGAGATTTTGATTCATAAAAGATGTCTGTTAGACTATCATATGGATGCAGTTCTGAAAATATTAATGACAGTGAATTGTAGTTGGGCTTATGGTTTTATAATTTTAAGTTAATTTTTTAGTCTTGTAATTTACAGAGGAAATACTTTCTTTAAACTGTCTATAATCTATTGAACCATCAGTTTTGTGTTGACTTATATCATGCTGTTATAATCCCAGAATTGTGCTGAGATTGTGCCTACCACTGCTTTCCAAAACCAGCTCACTGTTAGAGTTTCCAATGTCATGGACGACATTTCATTTATTCTTGCTTCCTTCCAAAACTTATTCACTTTGATGCATCTTTTATCATCTTTAAAAGCTCCTTCAAATGCGATTGAGGCAGGCATTCCTTCAGTCATTTTCTTGTATATAATGTTCACTTGCTGTTCAAGCATGCAAAACTTCTATTGAATGCAGGTGTGATTTTTCTCTTAGTAAAAAGTCCATTTGGAATAATTGGAATGTATAATATTACAAGCCAACCAGCTGATGTGATGTCAGCATTTCAAATTTGAATCATGTAGGCTATTGTTACAACTAAGGTTGGAAATGTCACTGTTTCCTTTCTAGTCCCACTCCTCCACTGGTTGTAACAAATTTTACATTTAAGCAGGCTGGTGGTGTGGCCAACTATATAGGTCTTAGATTGTGTTAGGTGCCCTATTAGACACAAGTGAACTAGGTTTATTTAATCAAGAATAGCTGGTGTATTATCCCAAACAAGCTTACTCAAACAAAGACGCAAAGATTATTGCCAAACATTTTGGATTATGCAATAAACACACACGTACAGGTACCTGAGGAGAACCAAAAAAATTAAAACTTTGCAGAGCGCTAACTTGAAAGTAGTTAGGCCAAGTATTACTTACACTCCGGAGATAAAGGGTGCCATGTGTGTTCCAAATGTTGTTGTGCCTAAAAAATTGTTTTGCAAACACACTAGCTGCCAGCATGAGGCTGACTTCCTAGAATAACTGCAGTTAACTGCAGTTTGCTTCAGATGATGGGAAAAGATTGCAGGAAAATCCTCTTCACTAACTCGCTGAGTGATAAAGATGACTTTCAGTGGGCTTCAGCTCACACACTTTATTGAGAAGCATTGCAAAGTAAGAGAGAGTGAGTCATGGGCTGTTGCCTCTTAGGCATGTCTCAATTCTGAGGAAGGGTCACCAGACCAGAAACGTTAACTCTGATTTTTTCTGCACAGAAGATTTCAGACCTGCTGAACTTTTCCAGCAACTTCTGTTTTTGTTCCACGTCTCAAATTCTCTCTAACTGAATTCAAAAAATACAATAGCTTTATCCCATTCACAATTTAGGCCCATGAGTCTTCTCCCTGAAAGTCTTCCAGATAGTATTTATCTCAGCTTCATGTTCCATGCAGGTGCAACATTATTGTTGTTGTTGTACTTAGTGCCAGTGTTCCCTCTAATTTTCGTTCCGGCTGCAGGGACCTCAGTGGCAGCAACTTCCAGAACCTTGGAGCAGCTGCACATGCTTGCAAGCATGCAGCTTAGAGGGAACATTGCCTTTTCCTTAGCAAAGTATTCTTTGTTCATGATATATTTACGTTGGTCCATCTAATTTTTTTTAAAAATTGAATCATAACAATGTGTTCATTTATCATAATTCAAAGATTCGGTACAAGGGGTAAAATAAGCCCTGTTTTAGTTAACCTGTTTGGACTTGCTGTGGCACACCTATGGAGAAGGCGGGACTTAAACCTAGACTTCTGGTTCACAGTAGGGACACTGTCACTGAACCAAAAATCCTTATCCTGCCCTCTTTAGATATATTCTACTCAACCTGTTCAGAGATGTTACTACACACCTATGCAGCAGTTAGGATTTGTACCTGGGTCTCCTAGCTCAGAGATAGGAACACTACTATTGTGCCACAAGAACTCTCCTGCCTTCATATATACTTAACTGAATGGGATCCAACTTGTTAATCGTCTGCGATATATGTTCCGTTGACGATGTCAATCCCAAATGGCAATGCAGCTCTTTTCCAGATCCACCACTGGGAACTGAACTGTGCCATTAAAATCTACCTAGCAGTACGGCGTGAGATCAGCATTTAATGATTAGCCTCACAATCTAACTGCTCTGCATGTGGCCACTGTAACTACAACAGAAGTGTGCACTTGTGTCCAGACCCAGTTTTTGATTTATAGGAAACCAATCTGCAACTCAGAAAATGGTACAGCCCAATTTGTACCAATAGGCTTTGCTATTAAGGCACATCTGATAGAAGGGGCATCTTCTAATGGATCCTCACTCCAACATCTAACAAAGACATACAAGAATAGTATCAATTTGCATTTATATTGCATCTTTAATGTAGAAAAATGTTCAAGGTGTTTCACAAGAGCATTATCAAACATATTTTTGACACCAAGCCACATAGAGACAATAGGAGAGGTGAGCAAAAACTTGGTCACAGAAGTAAGTTTTAAGAAGTGTCTTAATAAATAGAGAGGTGAACTGACTTTAGGACAGAACTGCATAGCTTACTGCTCAGACCATTGAAGGCAAGAGGCACAAACAACATAACAATTAAAATCAGGCTTGCATAAGAGGCCAGAATGGGTGAAGCATAGAGATTTCAGAGGTCAATAGGATTAAGGAGCATGTAGACATATCTGGCTGAAGATTTTAGAAAAAAAAGGAGTAAGACACTTCGCCCCTTGAGCCTCTTCCACAATTCACTGGGCTCATGGATGGTCTGCAACCTAACTTCACAAACCTACCCATGTCCCACGTCTCTTAATATCTTTGCTTAATCTAAATCTGTCAAACTCAGAATTAACTTTTATAATTGATCAAGCCTTTTAAGGAAGACCTTCCTAAATTTCTACCAACTTTTGTTTGTGGAAGTATTTTCTAGTTTCACTCCTGAAATGTCTGGCTGTAATTTTAAACTATGTCCCCTAATACTGGACTCTTCATCCAACAAAAATCACCTTTCTCTAGTTTGGGTCATCTCTCCTTGTAGTCCAGTTATCCACTTCCTTCAAGGCTAATTGATTCTTCTTAAGGTATGTTGCCCTGGATTGTTTACTCCAGGTATGGTATAAACTGTATTTTGTATAGCTGAAGTGTAACTTCTATCCTGTCATATCCCAGTTCTCTAGATATAAAGGACAACATTACATTAGTCTCTGATTAGTTTCTGTACTTATTCATAATCTATGTGTCTGGACTCTTTATAATACACTATTTCTAGCTTTACACCATTTAGAAAGAACTTTGATTTATCCTTTATATGTTCAAAGTGGATAACCTCAGATCAGCCGACATTTAACTCAATTTGCCACAGTTTTGCTCATTCACTTTATCAATTACTATCTCTATGATTCCATCCACAAAGCCTACAGTGCCATTTATATTTGTGGCATCTGGAAATTTGAATCCCATCATCAGTCTCATTATTAAATACATACCTCCCTGTGGGACACTAGTCACATCCTGCCAATTTTAGCATCTGCCCATTACTCCTGCTATCTGTCTCCTGCTTTTCAGCTACTTTCCTACCCAGACTAAATAACTTCCCTTCAATTCTGTGGTTTCAACTTTAAAGAACCAGATGGAAAAGGGACTGGAAAGAGGGATACGTAAGAGGTACAGCTGACTGACTTACCATTCCTGAATGTAGGGAGCTGCCTGGATGTGATTAAGTAGTTCAGTGAACATCTGGGCCTTACTGATCTCCACTGTTCTGCAAAGAACTGGATACTGCTACCTGCTCACTTTGTTTCATCATTTTGTTTATTCTGTATTCATCCAATGTAGGGTGTACGCCTCTCACATCTCTATTCCTTGTTTCCACCCACGGGGTCCTATGATGTTATATCATCTCTTCATCACCATCTTTTTCTCCGCCTTCTTCTCTTTCTTGTTCTTGGCCATCTAATATGAAGAAACATGCCACACTATCTCCATTTGGCTTCACTTACATTCTGAATGATGCACTTTTTGTATTATGGCATATATTCCAGACCAGGCCGGCCTGTACTTTTAAGATAGTTACATGACATTATACCAGATTTTTTTTAAGATATCTCCCTCACCTTCAATTATTACACCTGTGTAATAGAGTCAGTTAGTTATATGTGCAGTATATGTAATATACAGTAACATTAGCAAGCAAAGAATCTAGACAGTGTAGAGGTCTCTGATACTGTAGCCTTGTAGTCAGGATTGCAATTAAATTTCAGATATCTGACTCAAGAACAACTCAGCTATCTGTGGATAAATATCTAGAATCACAGGACCCCTACAGTGTGGAAGCAGGTCATTCAGCCCATCGAGTCCACAACGACCCTCCAAACAGCATCCATCCCACCCAGACTCATAGCCCATCCTTACCCTATCTCTGTAATCCTGCATTCCCCATGGCTAATCCACCTGCACAGTCCTGGACAACTATAGGTAATTTAGCATGGCCAATCCACCTAACCTGCACATCTTTGGACTGTGGGAGGAAACCAGAGCACCCAGAGGAAACCCAGCCAGACAAGGGGAGAACATGCAAACTCCACACACACACAGTCACCCAAGGATAGAACCAAACCTGGGTCGCTGGCACTGTGAGGCAGTAGTGCTAACCACTGCTCTAGTAAACCAAATAAAATGACACTAACCCTTAATCCCAGTTTTCTGGCGTATTTCATTGCAGTTAATTTTATCCCAAATTGATATGTGTATTATCTATCTTACCACTGCTTTCAGAACTGTGTATAATTTTTGTTTCAGACACAGTATTTTGTAGTTGTCCATGATTCCACACCATATTTCAGAGTCAGTAGGACACAATGATCATACACTTTCTCCTCCTGACTGGCAGTGCTATTTTGTTGTCACAGAATTACTCTCTATCTCACAAAGCAACTTTATACAGCTCTGATCTTACTCAGTACATTTTAATTTATACTATCCTCCTTCTTTGGTCCAGAAATTTCTGTTCAGCTACTTTTTCTATTTCTCAGTCTTCAATTTGTATCTTCTGTCTTAAATGCCAATTTTTTCTTCCCTCTCTGCATTTAAAGTCTAATTATTTACTTGTACTTCTGGAGTTTAATAAATTAAATAATTTGTACAACATCATCTGCAATGGTATGAGTCTGCTTATCTCTCCATCAACATTTAATTCTCTTTCCTCTATTGACATCTTATTGAATATACCATGTGTTAATTTGGTGAATACTTTTGGTGCCATTTTAAATTCATATCTCATAAAACTCACAAAAATCCTGTTAATATAAAAGATTAAGTCTGACGATGTGGCATGCTAATAAGATCGTATATATCATCACAACAATTGACATAATGCCATAGACTCTATAAGTATTTCTTCATAGCACAATGGGACCAAGAATAATATTCAGTGAAAATGACGGAAATACTCTGCATATCTGGCAGCACATTTAGAAAGAGGAATACAGCTGGAAATTTGTGCCCATGTCAGGAGGAGGCTTTGCTGCGCCAGAAAATAAGTGTTGTGGACCATGATACCTTCCTTTCTCCCCTCGATCAAGCTCCAGACAGGAAGGATCCAGGACAGTTTGTCCACGTGCAGGCCAATTTAGACCCTTAAGTAATGGGTACTCAGCAGGCAGAGAGGCTGCTACCAAATTCTGTCATGTTTTCTTCAGACTAATTGATGAGCTGTTTGTTCTCAGGCTCTTTTGTGACTGTACCTCAAAAACCTGCCATTGGGCAGGGGAAGGCTGCAGAAAGGCCACTTAAAACTTCTTTTGACCACATTCCTGCATTAACCCATTCACCTCCGAACATCCTGCCTCCAATCCCCTATATGCAAGGCTCCAGTGACAATCCCCAGGCTAGGTCCAAATGTTGTACTGGCAGCGGCCACTGCTGCCCATCGCTGCGTTAGAACTGGAGAACTGCAGGCTTCTGTCTGACTGGCAGCTCTTGGGCATGGGATTTCTCCTATACTTGCTGCATAGAAAGCCTCATACTGTCCACATATGTGTTTGATTGAATCCCAGTGGTAATGGCATAGGGTTCACACCAGATTCTTCAATCTCCTTGCTCACACTATAGTTTGCCCAACATTTTCAGGTCAATGACTTTTCATCAGAACTGGGAAAATTTATAAATGTAATTGATGTAAATAAACTGGGTAAGAGAGAGCATTACAATCTGAGTCATTGTGAGAATCCAAATGGATCAAGTTAGTTTCTAGCCTCAAACACCAGATGGAGCTCTTGGACAGTGTGCACCTTGAGCAAATGCTTTTTTTCTTATATCCAGAAGTAGCAAATGCTTGTATTTCTCTCCTGCAAACTCTACAGATGGCTGTAATAACTGCTCATATGTCGCCACCAAGACATCCTTTATTTACACATGGCGTCCTTGACACTGATCCGGCTCCCTCGGATCCCTGTTCTCAGAGTGCACAGGACATCTGACATATCGTTCAGACTGGGCTCCCTGGACCAGATTAACAACCCCAATCAGGGAACTCATATTCTATAAGGTCCACCTGTCTGACCTCATTACAATCACCACATTCCTCTCCCTCTGAGTCCGAGGGCATAGACTGGCTCCTTTTTTTGTAGCTCCTCCTGCGGCATTTTAGCACTGGGTCAGGTTTCTCCAACTCTGCGTCTGATACAGGTGGCATGTAATGCACAGTAGCTTACCTTTTGCACTCAGAGTGTCTTGGAAGAGATTCATTCTCTTCTTCAAGCGGCAAAGGTGTTGAGGCGGTGACATCTGTTGTGCGCATCTCAGATTCCATGATACTTTGAATGCTTGATGGAGAGGGAGAACCCACGGGTTCTGGTATAGTCAGAAAGGCTGTCGAGCCAAGGCCAACTTGCATGTTGACCAGGAAGCAATTCACGATTCTGCAAGTCACTCTTTATTTACCTGGATAGAGCCCTTGACACAGATCCAGCTCCCTTAAAGCCAGCTCTCAGAGTGAACAGGATATCTGACTCTCGTTTTTATCTGTGAGCCAGGGGTCCCTGATTGGACCAGATTACCAGCCACAATCAGGGAATTCACATTCTGTGAAGTCTACCTGGCTGACCTTGTTACAATCACTAAAATAGCAAATTCTAAATGTTAAAATCTTTACAATTAACTAATAATGTTGTAAATCCTGACATGTTGAGAGTAAATATACTCCATGCTGCAGTATTGTGAGATACAGAATATAAATGCTTCAGAAACGTTGTCTTCCAACTAGCTCTATCCAACAACACATTTGGGATCCGCCTCTTGATGAAGGCAGATGCAAGTGATCAAATTCATCTTGGCCTCCAATGTGTCAAACTGGTCTTCTGCCAATGAAAGAGTTAAATTTAGATAAATGTGTTGAATTTGGTAAGGCAAATCACAGCAGGGCTTATACACTTAATGGTAGGGCTCTGGGGACTGTTGCCGAGCAGAGACTTTGGGGTGTGGGTTTATAATTCCTTGAAGGTTGAGTCGTAGGTAGACAGGCTACTGAAGAAACTGTTAGGTACCCTTTATTGGTCAGTGCATTGAGAATAGGAGTTGGGATGCAGGAGCCTACAGCCCAATGGCCTAAATGTGGATTTTACCAGTTTCAAAATCTCCCCACCCCTGGCCTCACCCCATGACCAACCCTCCCTCTCATCCCACCTCCTTGACCTGACACAACCTGTTCATCTACTCACCCACCTATCCGCTCCTCCCACCTCACTGACCAATCCCCACCACTCCCTACCTGCACTCATCTATCACCATCCCACCTACTTTCCCCAGCCCTACCCCTCCCCTCTCTATTTATTTCTGAACTCCCTTCCCCCTGCCCCATTTCTGAAGAAGGGTTGTGACCCGAAACATCAACTTTCCTGCTCCTCTGATGCTACCTGATCTCCTCCAGCTCCACACTGTGCTTTCTCTGACTCCAGCATCTGTAGTTCTTACTGTCTCTGTTGCAATGTCATGACATTGGTTTGGCCATTTTGGAATACTACATTCAATTTTGGTCTCTCTCCTGCAGGAAAGATGTTGTGAAACTTGAAAGGGTGCAGAAATTATTTACAAGGATGTTGCCAGGGTCAAAGGGTTTGAGCTGCAGGAAGAGGTTGAATAGGCTGGGGCTATTTTCCTGGAGGTTTTCAAGGTTTATAAAATCATGCGGGGCACGGATAAGGTAAATAGCCAAGGTCTTTTTTCTAGGGTAGGGGATTCCAAAACTAGAGGGCATGGGTTTATAGTGAGAGGGGAAAGATTTAAAAGGGATCAAGGGGGCAACTTTTCAATGCAGACGGCGGCGTGTTTTTGGAATGAGCTGTCAGGAGGTGGTAGAGGCTGGTACAACAGCAACATTCAAAAGGCATCTGGACAGGTACATGAACGGGAAGGGTTTACAGAGATATGGCCAAATGCTGGCAAATGGTACTAGATTAATTTAGGATATCTGGTTGGCATGGAAAAGTTGGACTGTAGGGTCCAACTGTATGACCAGGATTTCAAACCCAGGACTAAGCTCATGTTTTACATCGCAGCAGTGATTCTGACAGTCCGATAGGCCTACAAGACTTGGATGGCCTACAACGGGCACCTCAAAGTGCTGGAGAAGTACAATCAGAGGTGACTTTGCAAGATCTTCCAAATCTAGTCGAACGGAAGATGGTCCAACAGCAGCATTCTCTCTAAACCCAAAATGCCAGCATAGAGGTGTTAATCGCTCAAAACTAGCTCCTTGGTGCAGGACATTTTGTTCATTTACCTGATGCCAGACTCCAAAAACAACTGTACTACTTGGAATTCAGTCACAGCAGGGGAGTCCCAGGAGGACAGCAGAAACACTTTAGGGATGTCCTCAAAGAACTTATGTTTTTAAAAGAGATTAAAATATCCCTGTCCATTCATATCATGGGAATGCCTGGCTTGTGACTATCCAAAATGAAGAAGGCTGACTTAGGAAGGCACCAAACACGTGAAGAGATTTTATCGAGTATTTGTGAAGTCAAAGTGTCAGAGAAGGTGCACAAACTTCCAAACACCTCACCTAACTAATCATTTAAATACCAGCTGCCCCCATGTGACAGTCTGCTGATTGCATATTAGACTGATCTGCCATCTCAGAAATTATTCAGTCAGAGTGAAAAACAAGTTAACCTTGATCCCAACGGTCTGCCTCAGAAAGGAAGGCGCCGGAAGGAACAGCTGTTGTTGCAAAGGATTCCAACTCCATTTGGTTGTTGGAGGTTTCTTCAAATAACCTCCAATTATCATCCCCATAAGGGATAGCAAGAACTGTAGATGCTAGAGTCAGAGTCAATACAGCTGATGTATATTCAATGCTGATATACAATGCTGATGCTGCCCAACCTGCTGTCTTCCTCCAGCTCCACACTATTTATTATCATTCCCATAGGCATGGGTTGCCTGTCACATTCTTCATTCCAAGGCAGTGGGAAAACAAACAGAACCCACTTTACATGTTTTAATGATTCTGCCTTTTCTTTCTATCTGCAATATTTGTTTTCTAAGAAATGAAACTTCAAAAAAATGTGAAAATTTTCAAAATTATTCATGGCTCCACGATTTTTCTCTAGGATTGCATCTTGCATCAATATCCAGGAGGTAATGTTTAAAAGCAGAAAAGGTGAGAATGTCATTACAAACAATAAGTGTGAATCAGAAGAGACAGCATATGAATCATGAAATTAATCAGAAAACTAAAGTGTAAACAACCTAAAAAAGGAGTTATCAAAATAATGACTGAATCTAGAAATGGAATGGATGAACAGTCCAAGATGTAGATGTGAGAAGAAAGAGACAGAAGGAGAAAGGAGAGCTGAGAAATAAAAATGGACAGAAGCAATATTTGCAGGTTTACATAAAAATAATAACTTGGTCATTTAAATTTGATAAAATGATTGTAAACACTTTAATAATATTTTAGTATAGAAGAGCTGAGGTACTTTGGTGGCCATTGCCTGGGGAGGAAGTCCAACAGGTGACAGTGGTAAACAGGATTTTGTGAATGGGCATCAATTTTGTCAATGATTCTTTTTCATTTAAGGCTGGGGTAATGTTCCCTGGAGCGACAGAGGCTGTGGGGTAATCTTACACAGGTTTATAAAATCATGAGGGACATTATAGGGTGAATAGCCAAGGTCTTTTCCCGGTGTGGGAGAGTCCAAAACTACAGGACATAGGTTTAAGTTGAGAGGAGAAAGACAGCAAAAAACCTAAAAGGCAATTTTTTCATGCAGAGGGTGGCGCATGTGTGGAATGAGCTGCCAGAGGAAGTATAGAGGCTGGTACAATTACAACATTTAAAAGGCATCTGGATGGGTACATGAATAGTAAGGGTTTAGAAGGATATGGGTCAAATGCTGGCAAATGGGATTAGATTAATTTAGGATATCTGGTTGGTATGGACTGTTGGACAGGGTCTGTTTCTACGCTGTACAACTCTGTGCCTCTGTTTATTTTTTATTCTATCTATGGTAAGTGAGTGTCACTGGCAAGATGAGAATTTTCCTGGAATTGAGGTGTCAAGATTCAATTGCCCGAAAGTTATTCAGTGATGCCTGCTGGATGGGCACATTTGAAGCTTTTTAAGGAGATTGGGACAAAAGAGAAATGTACTGCAAATGTTGTAAACCTGAAATCAAAACAGAAACCATTTGGCAGCATCTGTGGAAAGGGAAGCAGAGTTGGCATTTAGGATCTTCCCTGAGTCATGGATATGGATGCTAAGGACCGTTAAACTGTGATTACATATTAGAATAGAGAGCTATACAGTAAATAGGGACTATGTGATTTCTGTGATAATCCATTCTGCTGCCTGCATGGTTTGCTGGACTATGGCTGGCCAGAAAAGTCCTGAAAGGATAAACAAACAACATTTTGACTTATTCAGATCAGAAACCAGGATTCTGACCCAGATATAAAGATTCAGGCCGTAGTATCTATCCCTTCCTTCATCTGTTTGACCAATACTTACAGAGTCCAGTCAGAGAAGTGACAAACCTTGTCTTTAGTATAATGTGACATGACACCTGTCTTCATCCTGATTTTTCCAATTATCGACAGACATCAGCATATTAGTGTATAGATTGTGACTTTAAAAAAAAAGAGATGCTGCCTGATCCTTGGTTGCGTAGAATGCCCCTGGCGTCTGCAGAGGGCTATGTAGCACAGGATCCAAGCTCTAATTAAAGGAAGGAGCTGGGTGCATCAATTGGACATACTGCCCACCTCATAATGTAGTTAATGAATCAGGACCGCCAAGTTCAAAAGGTTCAATCAAAGACCTGAAGCTCCCAGCACTGAGGGTACATTTACAACACAGACTGCAACAGTTCAAGAAATTGACTGACCACCATCTTTTTGAGGACAATTAGAGATGGCAAAAATGCCAGCCTTGTCAGTCTTTTTAAATTTATTCATGAGATGTGGGTATCATCATTAGGCCATAATTTATGATTTTAGAGTAGATTTGTAGCTCGGGTTGTGGATGCTGTGGTTGGTTGGCTCGCTGAGCTCGTTCATTGTTCTGCAGACATTTCATTACCCATCATCAGTGCAGCCTCCGATGAAGCGCTGTTGTGTTTCCCTGCCTGTTATTTAAACTCTGGTGTCCGTTGACCTGGATTACCTCACTTCCAGTTTTCCTTCGCAATGGAGTGTGTATGGGGTCTAGCTCTATGATGGCTTTCTTAGTGGAGTACCAGGCTTTATTGATGGCTTTCTTAGTGGAGTACCAGGCTTCTAGGAATTCCCGTGTTTGTCTCTGCATTGCCTGTCCCAGGATCCTGGTGTTGTCCCAATCGAATTAGTGGTTCTCCTTATCCATGTGGATGGAGATGAGTGAATATTGGTCATGTCTTTTTGTTGCCAATTGATGTCGTGTACTCTTGCGGTTAATTTCCTTCCTTTTTGTCCAATGTAGGGTTTATCGCAGTCTTTGCTGGGATCCTTGTATATGACATTGGTCTTATCCATAGTGGGTACTGGATCTCTGATCCGCATGAGTATCTGGCGTAGGGTTGATGTGGGTTTGTGTGCTACTCTGATGCCCAGACATCGATCCTGTCCATGGTGGGTAGTGGGTCTTTGGTCCTGGTGAGTAGTTGGTGTAGGGTTGATATGGGCATCAGAGTAGCACACAAACCCACATAGGTAGGCCAGACCAAGTAAGGACAACGTATTTTCTTTCCCAAAGGACATTACTGACACAGGAATAACACAGTGTGGAGCTGGAGGAGCAAAGCCAGCCAGACAGCATGGCCCTGACCCAAAATGTCAACTTTTCTGCTCCTCTGATGATGCCTGGCCCGCTGTGCTCCTCCAACTCCACACTGTGTTATCTCGGACTCCAGCATCGGCAGTTTTTAATATCTTTTACTGACACAGATATTTGTTTTCCACATTGATTAACAGTGGTCACCTTTAGGCTAGCTTTTAATTCCAGATTTTCATTCTTTCAAATTTCACTATCTTCTACAGGATTCAAATCCCCAGAGCCTTAGCATGAATCTCTGGAATATGAAAATAGTAGACAGTACCCCTACACCACCACCTCCACATGATGAGGTAAAATGCGCTTACGGGGTATGCCTGGTCTCTGACTGGACAGAGCTCATAACATCTGAACCATAACCCCCGTTTCTGGTGAGGATGGGAAGACTTTCAAAATGGGAATATGAAGAGGTGGCAAGAGTAGTTAATGTTCAGTTTCAGCTTGATGGCAGTGTAGCGCAAAGTTTAATGATGTCACTCAGACAAGGTGAGTGAATTAATTTGCATATTCATCTCTCACACTCTTCAAAATGAAGCAATAATCCCTTCACTCCAGCAGGAGCACACCCTAGCACTATGCAATCATCCAAACACCCAAAACTGACATGTAAATCATCCACACACACCTTCCAATCATGGATAATAGGAACTGCAGATGCTGGAGAATCCGAGATAACAAGGTGTGGAGCTGGATGAACACAGCAGGCCAAGCAGCATCATAGGAGCAGGAAAGCTTGACGTTTCGGGCCTAGACCCTTCATCAGAAATCAACCTTCCCATCATGCCAGCTGCACACATACCATTCCAAACCTCTGCAAACCTACAGCTACTTAGCTATGACAGCCACACCACAGTGACACACAGTCACTGGTAGTCTAACCTCTGTCTTGCAGAAGGTAACACAAAAGATGGGATGATGGCAAGGTGGGGTTTGGGGGGAGAAAGAAAACCAAAAGGACCAATGGTGGAAAAGCATACCTACTTCCCGTTAGCATCCTCAAGGAAAGTCTAATGACTGCATTGGGGTCAGTAACACAGTGTCTGTACCACCAGGTTCCACTAGATCTATCAGGAATCACGGTAAGTTGCTGCTTCAGGCACCTTCTCCATTCAATCCTCACCCTCACCTGAAGCATGTCATGATTTGCAGATGGTTTGGAACTGTTACTTTCCTCCTCGCCACTCCTTCACTTTAATGATGTATTTTTGTTTTCGGATAGTCAAGAACAAATGACTGATCAGCCTCCAAATAGCCATGAAGAAGATCTTGAACTAGCTTTGGAAGAAGCAACTGCAGAATCTGGATCAATGAGTCATTGTACAGTAGGAGGTTGAAGCAAAGCCAAAGCAAAAGATAGCTCATTTGCGTGTGAAATCTTCCGGAGAGAGAGGTCGCTGATGAAATCTGATGCAGTTGATTCAGATAAGGACATAATTAGGAAGATCACAGGAAAATGCTAACGACAATACGTGCTGGCATGTTTTAAGCATTGGCCTAACATGTATGTCCAACAACTTCCAGCAGTCACTGTCAAGGCGCATGGATGAGTGAACCTTGGCACAAGGTATCTCACACAGCTTGGCACCCATCCTTTCTAATAGTCATACCAACCCACCAAGGAGTCCCTTGGTGTTGTCTCAGCTCAAACTACAGCACAGTCTTCTAGTGTCACTGCTAGCAGCTCAGATGAAGCTCCAGAGATGAAGGTCTGCCACCATAATGAATGCAGTTACCAGTGCAGCCCAAGGTGCATCACTGAAGTGCAAAGCATCTTGTAAGTGGATTGAAGATGTACCCCAAAGGACTCCTAAAGGCTGGCACTTGCCAGATGCCAATATTGATAATTCTGGGATGTATGTGGTGAGTGCCATGGAAACAGCCAAAATGTTGGTGCATGGTGTCCAGTCATTTGAAGCAAGCTTTGAGTTGAACATGCAAAAACCTGCTCTTTTATCCATATTGCATTTTATTAAAAGTTTGGTAAGATCACAACCCAATAGCAAGTTGGACTGTTATAAGGCACTTAACAAGCAACAATGAGCAAAAATTGAGAACTTGCTGCTGCTTGAAAAAGGTGAGCAACATACGGCAAGATGATCTCAGTGTCAACTTGGACTTGCGAAACATCTTGTATAATTCTACCACCCATCTTATCATAGCCAACGTTGCTCAGAGTCTGGGAAGATTCTGCCCAAGGTGGTTTTGGTTGAGCTCTCAGAATGTAGACGGACACCTCCCCAATTCTGCACTACAGAGATCTTTCATAGTGACTAAGTCAATGAAACCATTACATCAAAATCCTGTAGCCTGCTCCATAATATTGCAGGTCATCCACAACTCTCACCGAAGGCCTCCTGATCTCACACAGAGCAATGGCAATAGGGGACCAAAACTATGTGTGGAAACAGCAGTCTTTGTTATAAAGCAGCTATCCTCCAAGATCATGGAGCCCAAAGATGGTAAATATGGCAGATATCCATAGGATAAAAGCACTGAATGCTGGAGATCACAGCGGGTCAGACAGCATCCATAGAGAGATGGCAAGCTAATGTTTCGAGTCTAGATGACTCTTCATCAGAGCTGAAGTGAAGTGTGGAGGGGACAGCATTTTATGCCAAAGTTTGGGGTGGGGGTTGTGGGTGTAGGCTGCTGGTGGAGAAAAGGTGTTGATAGTTCAGATCAAGTGATCAGAATGTGAGGATGTCAGAACAATGGTGTGTCTCCTGCCAGACTTGAAAGGACAGACAGTCCCTCTAGGATGGGGGGCAGGTAGAGAGGACATGACAACAGAATGTAACAAGCTAAAAGGGAAGAAATGGTTCACAATCTGAAGGTGTTGAACTCAATATTAAGTCCAGAAGGCTGTAAAGTGCCTAGTCTGAAGATGAGATAACAGTGTTGAACTGGAGGAACACAGCAGGCCAGGCAGCATCAGAGGAGCAGGGAAGTTGACGTTTCGGGTCGGGACCCTTCTGCTGTTCTGATCTTGCCTGCTGTGTTCCTCCAACTCCACACTGTGTGATCTCTAACTCCAGCACCTGCAGTTCTTACTATCCCTAATCTGAAGATGAAACATTTTTATAGATTATAGAGTCTCTACAGTGTAGAAACAGACCATTCGGCCCAAGAAATCCACACTGCCCCTCCGAAGAGCATCCCACCCAGACCCATTCCCCGACCCCTGCATTTCCCATGTCTAATCCACCTAATTTAAACATCCCTGGACACTATGGACAATTTAGCATGGCCAATCCACCTAAACTGCACATCTGTGGACTGTGGGAGGAAACTGGAGCTTGTTCCTCCAGTTTGCGCTGTGATTCACTGGAACACTGCAGCATGCTGACCTCCATGCGGGCATGCAAGCTGGACACCGTGTTAAGATGACCAGCTATGTTAAGGTCATGGTCATGCTTGCACACAGATTGGAGGTATTCTGCAAAGTGGTTGCCCAGTCTGCTTGGTTTCTCCAATGCAGAATGGGACACGTTGGGTGCAGCAAGTATAATACACAAGGCTGGAGGAGGTACAGGTGAAATGCTGCTTCACCTGGAAAGATTGTTTAGGTCCTTGGATGGTGAGCAGGGAGGTGGTGAAGGGGCAGGTGTTGCACCTTCTGCGGTTATAAGGGAAGGTAGGCCTCCATAGCATCACGAGAAGCAACATTATGCCATTGAATTGCACACCCTATCTACAATTGGTCAAACTGAAAATAAAATTAAACTGATGTTAATTATTGTTTAATGAAAATGAAATGGATCCAAGTAATCCACAGATGCTGTTTACTTTATCACTCAACAATGAATCCTTCAATGACAGAACAGATGATGCACTGTGTCACTGGGGTGGACATTAATTGTTTCCCCCTGCCAAGGTCAATTTGCAAACGGAGATGAAAGACAACCATCCCATTAATGTTTCATTAAATTGAGGCATTCAAATAGCATAATCACTCACTCAATTTATTCTCAGAAGTAACGTGTGAAAGAAAAGAATAAATAATATGACTATACTCTAAATAATGAAGCCCAGTCTCTACTCACTTATTTTACATTTGTTTATCTGCTTTTAATTATAGTATTAATTACCTCACTGCAATGATTATAGGCTTGTTTATTCTTTTAAATACAGCTGATTTTGAACCGTAATTTAAGTCAGTGTAAAGTAGTAATTTAAAATCTTTTTGAGATGATTTCATTAGCTACAGTATAATAAATGGATAAGAAGTAGCTATTTGTTACAAGAGACTGCTGATAATAAAAGCAGTGAGTTCTTAATGCTCTACCAACAAGACCAAAACTGATGGGAGGAACCTGCAATGTGCCAACTGGATATCATGTTTACTGCCTTAAAGCTAGGCATTATCTAATTTTCTCTTCCCTCCCCACCAAGGAGTGAGTTGGGAGGTGTGAAGGGAACATGTGAAGATTTGCAGTTGGAAAGGTCATGGTTAGCCTTCTGCTCACCTCCCACATATCAACTGTTGCCCTGAAGTAGTCACCTAATGGTCTTATCCCGTTGCTGCTAGTATTTTACCACTGATAGAGTGTTGTTGGGATAAAGGAGGAGGTGTCATGTCCAGTGTGAATGGTGTCAGGTGGCATACTGTAGGTTCCTCCCAGCAGTTTTGGTCACTTGGTAGAACATTAACTGTTAGGACAGCGAACAGTTCTCTGATCTTATCTTCAGTAGTCTCTGGTTACATGTAGTAATTTCTTTTCCATTTGTTCTTTTCTGACTAATTGAATTGTGGCTAATTTCCAAAAGATTTTAAATTACTTTTTTACATTGACTTAAATTATGATTCAAAATTAGCTGGCAGGCACTCTGCGCCTGGCAGGGGAGTTTGCCTCCTGTGTCCAGGAGGGACCAAACAACAGCAAGCACTGCCC
The DNA here is from genome assembly GCA_024137785.1 of Ginglymostoma cirratum. NCBI lineage: Eukaryota > Metazoa > Chordata > Chondrichthyes > Orectolobiformes > Ginglymostomatidae > Ginglymostoma > Ginglymostoma cirratum. The sequence goes on from JAHRHZ010000133.1 coordinate 9,359,225, forward strand.
ATTCAGCAAGACACACCACTACCCTTCCACCCCTTTACACAAATCATCTTCCGTTCCTCATTGGGGCTTAAGCAACTGACCCTAGTGACAAGACCACACTTACCCGTGTTCTGGAGCTTCAACAACATCCTCCTCCTGAGGCTTACTGTGCTCCCAGCAGTTGCCACTGTTGGTGGCAGTATCTACAAGCTTCTGGCCTCTGATTTGATAGCAGCTCTCAGAAACAGGTCTTTCTGACCACTGGACCCAGGAACCCTGATGGTAGTTCACACACTGCCTGAATGGGTTTTAATCCTGTTAAGGCAACTGATAATGGATGTGGCAGGGTTTCTATTGGTGCTATAGATGTTGGACAGGCTCATCACTGCGAACAATTGGGAGATGATGGCCTACTTGTATTATTGCCAGACAATTAATCCAGGAACCGAGATAATGTGCTGGGGACCTGGGCTTAAATTCCACCATGACAGATAGTGGAATTTTAATTCAATATAAATCTGGAATTAAGAGCCTAATGATGACCATGAAATCATTGTCAGTTATGAGGGAAGAAAAATCTAGTTCTCTGATGTCCTTTAGACAAAGAAACTGTTGTGCTTAGCTGACCTCGCCAACATGTGACTGCAGACCCACAGCAATATGGTTGACTCATAACTGCAGCCTGGGCAATTAAGGACAGGCAACAAATATTAGCCAGCAATGTCCGCATCCTGTGAATAAATAAAAAAAGTTAAGGTCTACCCAAGATTTCAGAGATATTCTCTTGGACTCTCCATAATCCCTTCAGGTTGTCAGTTGATGTCCCTTGTAAGGTTGTAGAAGGTTGTGTATAGAAATTGCTGCTGCTCTCTACACTTTTCTTTAACATGTCTTGTTGTGAAGATCAAGTCCATTGTGCCTCTTGATGGATGGTATGCATTATGACTCTAGGAGGAGCTCTTTAGCCACTCGGAAGAGGTAATTGAGGAGGATTTTTACAATGACCTACTCTGTAGTTGTCAGTAGACAGGCTCTCTGTAATTACTTCAATTGAATATATCTCTCCTGTGTTGAAGATGATCATAATTTAGATGTTTTGGAGATCCACTCCTCCTTCTGGATGAGGGAGATGAGGTCATGTATTTGGGGAAAGATCAAGGCAGAGGATTTAGTTTTGAATTGTTTCAGCACCTTGTTAATACTGAAACAATTCATTATCCAAAGGTGGCCTGATAATATTAAAGAAGTAACTGATAAGATTCATTCATTTTTGACCAAGCAGTGATGCACTTGGTATATCACTGCAAATCATTTTAAAGGCAAACAATTCCGAATATCAAAAGCATCATACCACATCCGTGTTACACCACAGACACATGGATAATGAACACACAGGATGGCTAGTATGTGATTCTCTGTAAAGGAAAGATATTTAATGACTTGTGAATATATATGAGACAAGTCAAACATATCGAAGCCAGCTGTGGAGACAGCCTCTACATCAACATGATACCGTGGTGGAATTGGAACCTGTGTCCCCAGAACATTAGTATTGGCTTCTGGGTTACTGGTCAACAACACTACCACTCCACTGCCACCTCCCATAATCTCCTGAAAGTGGGTATTCTAATCAGCATGGTTATAACATATTTAATTGTTTGAACACGAGTACTGCTGCAGAAAATCATACTTTCTCAAAGCATTCATATTCATAGAGAGGTACAGCATGGAAACAGACTCTTTGGTCGAACTTGTCCATGCTAACCAGATATCCTAAATTAATCTAGCTCCAATTACCAGCATGTGGCCCATATACCTCAAAACCCTTCCTATTCACGTACCCATCCAGCTGCCTTTTAGATGTTTTAATTGTACAAGCCTCCACCACCTCCTCTAGTTGCTCATTCCATATCTGCACCACCCTCTGCATGAAAAGGTTGCCCCCTAAGTCCCTTTTAAACCTTTCCCCTCTCAACCTAAACCTATGAGGTCTTGTTCTGGACTCCCCAACCCTAAGGAAAAGACCTTAGCTATTCACCCTATCCATACTCCTCATGGTTTTATCAACTTCTACAGGTCACCCCTCAGCCTTTGACGCTCCAGGGAGAGTACCTCCAGTCTAATCAGCTCTCCATCCAGTTCAAAATCTCCAATCCTGGCAACATCCTTGTAAATATTTTCTGAACCCTTTCAAGTTTCATATCTTTCCTACAGCAGAGAGACCAGGATTGAAAACAGTATCCTGAAAGTGGCCTAACCAATGTCCTGAACAGCATCAGCATGACGTCACAACTCCTACACTCAAAACACTTACCAATAAAGGTAAGCGTATCAAACACCTTCTTCATTAACCTGCTAACTGCGACTCCACTTTCGATGGACTATGAAACTGCACCCCAAGGCCTCCTTATTCTGCAACACACCCTAGGTGTGTATAAATCCTGCTCTGATTTGCCTTACCAAAATGCGGCACCTCACATTTATCTAAATTAAACTCCATCTGCCACTCCTCAGCCCATCTGCCCTTCTGATCAAGGTCCCATTGTACTCTGAGGTAACCTTCTTTGCTGTCCACTACACCGCCAATTTTGGTGTCACCTGCAAACTTACTAACCATACCTCCTATATTCACATCCAAATCATTTATGTAAATGATAAAAAGCAGTGGACCCAGCACCAATCCCTGTGGCACACCGCTGGTCACAGGCCTCTAGTCTGAATAGCAACCCTCCAAAAGCCCATCTGTCTCCTACTTTCGGGTCAATTTTTCATCCAAGTTGCAAGCTCTCTTGTCATTCTGTGTGATCTAACCTTACCAACCAGTCTACCATGCAGAACCTTGTTGAATGCCTTGTTGAAGTCCATACAGACAATGTCCACCACTCTGCCTTCAGCAAATGTCTTCAAAAAGCTCAATCAAGTTAGTGAGACATGATTTCCCGTGCACAAAGCAATGTTGACTATCCCTAATCTGTTCTTGCCTTTCCATACATGTCACACCTGTCCCTCAGAATCGCCTCCAATGACGTCAGGCTCCCCAGTCAATAGTTCTCTGGTTATTCCTTACTACCTTTCTTAAATAAAGGCATTCATTAAGATAATTCACCAAGCTATAAATTTAAAGGGAAAAACATTTATACAATTTGAGAGAATAGCGCTCACTGGTTGACAAGGAGAGTCTGATTGGTAGATGTGTTACCATGGAGAATGCACCAGTTAATGATAACTGTCAGTTAACTGCTAGGGTTTATTTAAACTTTGAAGCAGACAGGTTGGCTCGAAATGGTTGATACAGTGCTCCAAGAAATGAAACAGTGAATAACTGGAGTTATTTGTTGAGCTGTTGATTTGTTTGCTGGGCTACTGGGTTGATTTACAGACATTTGTCACCATACTAGGTAACATCATCAGTGCACCTCTGATGAAGTTTTGTTGGTCTGTCCCGCTTGTAATTTATGTGGTCCGGTTTGATGCGGTGGTTGGCCTCATTTTTGGTTCTGCTTCGTAGTGGTTGGTACATGGGGTCCATGGGGTCCATTTCCACATGTTTGTTGTAGTTCTGGGTTCAGCACCAGGCCTCCAGGAATTCCCGTGTGTTTCTTTGGTTGGCTTGTCCTAGGATGGTTACATTGTCCCAGTCGAATTGATAGCCTTCTTTGTCCCAGTGTATGGAAACGAGTGGTAGTTGCTAGTATTTCTTGGTATTTGTTGAGTTGCTAACAAAGCTGGAAATTTGGGAAAGAAAATATTACTCTTTTGTGATTTCATTCTTATGCTGGACGGTATGTATGAAGAACAGAGGTTGGCTGTGAAGGTCCCATAATCTAGTGGCACAGTCTTGATTGGCACAGGAGGAATGGGCACTTGAAATTCCAGAGGTTGCTTGCTCCTATGGAACCATGTTCCAGCACAGAAGACGTTTCATATCAGAAGAAAAGCGAGATATTCCACTCAAATGAAAAGAATGATATATCAACAGTATAGTGAAAACCTAATATATACAGGATGTCAGTTCTTGTTATCCACCTGAAAATATCCTTGCTATGAAACAAAAAGCTTAAAACTATTGAAACCCTAAGGTAGATAATGCTTGAATTTTGAAAAAAGGATTTCATATTCTTCAACAAGAAATGTCACAGAGTCATAAAGATGTACAGCACAGAACCAGACCCTTCGGTCCAACTTGTCCATGCTGACCAAATATCCTAACTTAATCTAGTCCTATTTGCCAACTTTTGGCCCATATACTTCTAAACCCTTTTTATTCATGTACCCATCCAGAAGCCTTTTAAATGATGTTCTTGTACCAGTCTCCACCACTTCCTCTGGCAGCTCATTCCATACACGCACCATCCTCTGCATGAAATAGTTGCCCCTTAGGTCCCGTTTAACTCTTTCCCCTCTCACTTTAAACCTATGCCCTCTAGTTTTGGACTCCCCCACCCTCAGCCTCTGACGCTCCAGGGAAAATAGCCCCAGCCTATTCAGCCTCCCACTGTAGCTCAAACCCTCCAACCCTGGCAACATGTTTCTGAACCCTTTCAAATTTCACAACATCCTTCCTATTGAACAAAGACCAGAATTGCACGCAGTATTCCAAAAGTGGCCTAACCAATGTCCAGTACAGCCGCAACATGACCTCCCAACTCCTTTACTCCATGCACCGACCGATAAAGACAAGCATTCCAATGCCTTCTTCACTATTCTATCTACCTGAAACTTCACTTTCAATGAACTATGAACCTGCACTCCAAGGTCTCTTTGTTCAGTGACACTCCCCAGGACCTTACTATTAAGTGTATAAGTCTTGTCCTGATTTGCCTTTCTAAAATGAAGCACCTCACATTTATCTAAATTCATCTCCATCTGCCACTCCTCACCCCGCTGGCCCATCTGATCAAGATCCTGTTGTACTCTGAAGTAACCTTCTTTGCTGTCCACTACACCTCCAATTTTGGTGTTATCTGCAAACTTACTAACTATACCTCCAATGTTCACATCCAAATCATTTATATAAATGACAAAGGCTAGTGGACCCAAATGTCTTTAGTTGTAATAGCTTATTTAGTTTGCTATCTAAGAATAAGTAACTATTCAATATTAATTAGAAAGTGTTGTATTTCTGGTACTCTGCTCAATGACCCTTTAATTGCCCACATTTTTACCAAGATAGAATCACAGAATCGCTACGGTGTGGGAAAAAGGTAATTCGGCTCATCGAGTCCATACTGACCCCTCCGAAAGGCTTCCAATGCAGATCAACACTCCTGCCCTATTCCTGTAACCCCCCACTTCCCATGGCTAAACCATCTAGCCTACACATCCCTAGACACTATGGGGAATTTAGCACTGCCAATTCACCTAATCTGCACATCTTTGGACTGTGGGAGGAAACCAGAGAATCCGCAGGAAACCCACGCAGACATCGGAAGAATGTGCAAACTCCACGCAGACAGTCGCCCAAAGGTAGAATCGAACCTGGGTCCCTGGCACTGTGAGGCTGCAGTGAATCAATTTGACAAGAAACATTGAAAACACTGGAAACACTGTCACATTGAGTGGTTTAGCTTTTTATGCCTCACAATCATTTATATCATTGAAAACCAAATGGCAATAAAAGTAAACTGAAAATAAAACCTCTTCTCGAGTACAGTCACTTTGTTGGAATGGACAAAAAGATAAACCAGCCCCTTGAGAAGCCTAGCTAAAACAAAAATGGTAAGGGCAAATAATCAGTAAAAGTTGAGTGTTAAATATTATAATTATTAGTACTCTGAGGTACTAGACTATATTTATGTTGAAATTTTTTTTATAATTCTGTTAAAGAATGGAATGTTAACCTCTACCTGTGCACTTCAGTGCTGTCAACCATCTGGTATTTTGTTCGCAATTGATTTGGAGCTAGAACTACAAAACTGAGTCTCCTCGTACATACATTATCAAGCACAATAAATTCATGAAATTAAAATGGAACATTGCCTATACTTCTTACTGGGATTAACAAGAGAAAATTACATCAACAAGAATCAGCGCATGATAATACTTCCAACAATTCATATTTGGGAAATCTTTGAAATACACAATTGTGGCACAGATAACATTTGTCTGTCACAGGGGGTCAGTTGGCTCAGATGGGGATTTTGCAATGCAGTGTGACGTGAATAATGTGGGTTCAATTCCCATACCAGTTCAGGTTACTGTGAAGATGTTGCCTTTTCAACCTCACATAAGTTGTGGCAACCCTCAGACATGAATCAACTGAGACTGGTAACTGGCTAAAATTGTAGGTACATATCCTAAGCTAACTGAAATGGATCTGTTATGCAAGCAATCTGCCTTAAGCTTTATCTTTAAGTTCTTCCAAATTTATTTTATCCCTTTCTGAAAGCGCAGACTTGTCCTTGCTATATTGCCAAACACACTCAAAGCACTGAATGATCTTATCTATTTGTATATTCTATTGGTGGCAGTCTCTTTTCAAGACTTTAACCATCCCGTCATTGTCTACATATGACTTCAAACAGCAAACACCAAAAAAACAAGTTTTTGGATCATGAAATACTTTACAACTGAATGCAATCCTATGAATTTTGAGTCTACAAATGCTTATAAGTAGCTAATTAGAGATCAGAAACTATCACTGATTTCTTCTCCCAGATCAGGCCAAGTGATGCTTCTACCACTCTTGATGAAATTAATTAATCTTGTACCGACTAAAATCAAAGGTCAGACTTACTTTCTGTGTTTAATTTACGCCTAATTTGAAAATGAAATTACTGAGTCTAGTAATAGTGAGCAACTATAAATTTAAAGAAAAGTATCTTTCTCAATATGCAATAACAGAATTGGACAGTTGAAAATTAAATCCACCAGTTTCATTTTATACTGATCACTATATGCTTAAAAATATTCCAATCCAAACCACACAATCTATCAGTGTAACCATTCCAAAATAATATTAACGAATGATAACTGAAACAGAATCCCAAACTGTCAACTTGAATCCATTTAAATTTAAATGACACTAGCAAATCCAACTCACTTAGAATACATAATAATCCTCAGGGCCTTAGTTAGACTTACTGGGAATCTGTACAGTTTTGTTCTCCCCACATAAGAAAGGATATAACTGCAGTAGAAATAATTCAGAGAAGGTTCATGCAACTTATGAGGTCAGAATTAATGAGTTGGCTCTTAATGGAGTTCAGCAGAATGACGGTGATCCTTCTGATCTTACCAAAATCAGCTAGATATGAATTTTGGAGAGTTCCTCTCTGTTTAGCAAGTTATCTTACCTAATTTTATGCTGTGCATCTTATTACATATTCACCACACCTCTATGACATTGCACTTAAATTGCCAGCAATGGAAGTACTACTACTCCATAGACCATCCAGGATTTTAACCACCGACACCATATTTAAAGCCCAGTTTTGCACCAAATCAATCACTGCCAGCAACAAATAGTACATAGTACATGTAGTGGGAGGGAAACAAAAGGGAAAATGTTTGAGAGCACTCAGGTAATTTGGGTGACACTCTCTTGCAAATACAAGCTCATATTTGTAAATGAACTGCTATTTTACATAATCACTTGTCTGATTATCTGTCATTGTAATGCAGCTACAAGTATCAAACTACACAGGCTACCCGTACTTGCCACTATGTGACATAACAGCAACATGTTGACCCCTTGACTGATCACTCTTGCCAGCTATGACAAGCTGCCTGGCATGGCGTCTGCGCTAAAACGCAGAACAAGACACAATTACTGTGGGCCTGTAACTTCTGAATGATGGAGCAAACTGCAAATAAGCAAGGCAAGGCAGAAATGCTGTAAACATTCAAGTAGACATGAAATGACTGAGTACTAAGAGAGATAGCAAACAACCCTGAGAGGCACCCTGCTCTAATGCATGAGATAGACACCTGTTCCTGTGCGTAAACTGACTTGACAGTAATGTTACAATACAAGTTGTCAGTAACTCCAAAGTGCAAAGTTTCTCTCTGCTGCGTGGGAGAATGGAAAATTGCATATAAATGAGGCAAGATTAGGTATTAGATTAAGTTCAAGTGAATAGGTCTCCTGTTACTCACTAGCGAAATTCTCGTCTTGCCATTCAAACCTTGGGTGGAAAATCAAACTCGTTTTCTAGTTGTCGAGAATGTCATTTTTATGATCTTTCCATAATTTTCCAACTGACTCATCATTGCCTACATCACTCATGGGCAGGGAACATTTCACCCATTGAAACATTTAAGATCTTTTGACCATAAAACATAGGAGGAGAAGTAAGCCATTCAGTCCATTGAGTCCACTCTGCCATTAAATGAGATGTTAGCTGATTTGATAACCCTCAACTCCATGTACTTGTTTTATCCCCACAGCCCTTGGTTCCCTTAATCATTATAACTCTATTTCAGCCTTGAGTATTCAAGGGCTTCAATAGCCCTCTGCAAAAAAGAACTCCACAGATACACCACCCTCAGAGAGAAAAAAAAGTCTTCACCTTTGTCTTAAATGGATGACTTCTTACCCTGAGATTATACCCTCTGGTCTTAAACTCTCCTACAAAGGGAAACAACCTCTCCAAAGCTACTCTGTCAAACTCCTTAAGAATCTTTTATGTCATCTCATTCTTCTAAACTCCAATGAGTACAGGCCTAAACTACTCAACTTCTCTTCTTAAGAAAATCCTCCCACACTCAGGATCAACCTACTGAACCTTCTCTGGACTATCTCTCATGCCAAGATATCTTTTCTCAGATAATGGTACATAAATTGTTCACAGTATTCCAGCTACAGTCTGGCTAGTGCCTTGAACAGTTTTAGTAAGACTTTCTTATAATATTCCACTCTTTTAGAAATAAAGTCCAATATTCCAGTTACCTATGGTAGAGTTTTGTGATTCATATACTTGGAACCCCAAATAATTCTGCTGCAGTTTTCTGCAGTCTTTCCACATTTAACTAATATTCAGTTCTCTATTCTTCATGCCATGTAAAGCGCATGATCTCACATTTTCCCATGTTATTTTGCATTTTGCCAAGATTTTTCTGACTCTCTTAGCCCATCTATATCCCTCTCTAGACTCCTTGTGCCATCCTCACTATTGCCTTCCCATTCATTTTTGTGTCATTCTCAAATCTGGCAATAGCGCATTGACTTCTGTCATCCAAATCATTAATATACATCTGTGGCCCCAGCACTCATGCTTGTAACATTCTGCTACTCACACACTGCCATCCTGAAAATCCTTGCTTTAACCTAAATCTCTGTCTTCTACTAGTTAGCCAATTCTCCATCTATGCTAATAACCTACTCCCACCACCATAGAATCTTATCTTATTAACCTTATTGAATACCTTGTGGAAATCTAAATGTATCTTCTGGTTCCCCTTTATATACCTTGATTGTCACCTCCTCAAAAATCTGTAATAAATTTGTCAAGGCATGATTTCCCCTTCATGAAGCCATGCTGACTCTGTTTGATTATATTATGGATTTCTAAATGCTCTTCTATTACATTCTTCATAATAAACTCTAACATTTTTTCACAATGATGCTGGCCTATAGTTAACTTTTTTTTTTCTCACTCCCTTTTTGAATGAGGGTGTTACATTGGTAGTTGTCTACTCATCTGGGACTTTTTCAGATTCTAACGATTCTTGGCACATTAGTACCAGTGTATCCACTATTTCTGTAACTAACTCCTTTAAAATCCTAAGATACAACTTTATCTGGTTTGAAGGGTTTATCAGTCTTTAGTCTAGGTTTGCCTAGTACTTAGTCTCTAGTGATAGTTAGTGTGCTAATACCTTCTCCCCTTTTAGCCCCATGATTATTTAGTAATTTTGGAATGGTATTAGTGTCTTCCACCATGACGATTAATGCAAAGTATTTGTTCAGTGCTTGCTAGTTTTCAGATTCCACATGATTATTTCCCCAATCTCATTCTTGAAGGGGCCTATGTTCACTGTTGCCTCTCTCCTCCTTTGCATACATTTAAACAGGCTCTTACTGTCTGTTTTTACATTACTTGCAAGTTTGTCTTCATTGTCTATTTTCTCCTTTATTTTATTTTTGGACATATTTTGTTGGCTTTTAAGACTTCCCAAATCCACTAATTGTTTGCCACATTGCAGGTTTTTCCTTTCTTTTGGATACTATCTTTAACTTTCCTGGTTAACCATGGGCGTTTTCTCCCATTCCTGGAACCCTTCTTTCTCAATGGATATGACTTTGCTGTGAGTCATCAACTGTCTTTGTTGATAAATTCCTGCCCGAGTCCACTCCAGCCAATTCTGCCCTCATCCCCATGTAATTACCCTTATTTTGCTTCTGGCTCAAGATTCTCACTCTCAAGCTAAATGCTGTAGTTTTCCCAAGTGATTTTTTTATTATAAGATCATTTATTAAACCTGCCTCATTACACATTACCAGATACAATGTTCAGTTTGATCCATAACATATCTTTCCAGGAAACTATCCCAAATAGACTTTGTGAATTATTCCTTGCGGCTACTTCTGTCAATTTGATTTTCCTGATCCTGATGGGATTAGACGGTGTGAAGGTTCAGAAGATGTCTTCTCTTGTTGGGGAGACTAGAATCAGGGAACATTGTTTTAAAAAAACGGGGATCTTAAACTTAAGATTGCGATCCTTACCAAGGTAACCTAGTTCCCAACAGTTAAAAACTACCTCCTTCCTTCAGGAGAAACCGTTCCACACATCTAACTTCCAACAAGACATTTGTGAAAAGCTAAAAACAAAGCGTTCCAAGCTACAGATTTTTCCCCAAAGGAAAATTAACATAATTCCTGATCCTTGCAAACAGAAAGGAAGCTAATGCTCCTCAATGTTCACTATGTCTACTCATAAAACTTTCCCAACAGAAACAAATTTCCAATATCACCCTGGGACACCAACTCTCATACTGATTTTTAAAAAAAATCTCAGATGCTCAATAGCATATAAAGTATCAACCTATGTTGTCCACAAAATAGATTGCTCATACCTACTTGACAAGACAAGATGGGACTTAAATAATTCACTCTGGAAGTTTTAATGTTTTTGATGAAAAATGCATTTAAATCTGACTGATCATAGTCACCTCAAACTACCATCATAAAAGAATAGTGAGATAGAAAAATTGAATTGTTAAAGTGCAAAAGAGGCCATTTAGTTAATCATGTCTTCACAACTTAAATGAGCACCTCATCTGGGGCCATTCTCCTGCATTCTTCCCAAAACTCAGCAGATTCTGCTTTTTCAAAAAACAGCCGTCAAGTTCCCTTTGAGTGTTTCAGTTGAACTTGCCTTTGAGGCAATGCATTCTAGACCTTAACAACTTGCGCATGAAGATGCTCTTCTTCATGTCGTTTTGCTTCTTTTACCAATTACTTGCAATTTGTGCCTTCTCACTGTCAATTTTGTCATAAGTGGGAATACTTCCTCCCCATGTACTCGATCTTCTATCAAATCTTCTCTCAGTCTTCTTTTCACTAAGGAAGATGGTCCTAAATTCTTTAAACCTGTCTTCATAATTTAAGTACTTCTTTCCCAGGAGAACATGGAGTAAACATGAAGTATTAGTCCAGTTACTGGACTAGTACTCCAGGTGAACATTTTGAGGACATCGGCTCGAATCACAATGGCAGATGGTCAAATGTACTTTCAAAAAAATTCTGCGATAAGAATCTAGCCCAAAGATGACTATGCAACCAAAGTTGTCATAAAAAGTCATCTAGTTCATGAAGGCCCTTGAAGACATGAATTCTGTCATCTTTATCTGGTTAGTCCTACATGTGACTCTAGACCCAGAGCAATGTACTTTTAATCAGCCAAGGGAATTGGAATGAGCAACAAATACTGGCCTGGCAAGCAATGCCCATATCCCATGAACAAATAAATTTGAAAAAATATTCTCATGCATCTTGGCCGCACTCTCTCGAATACCTTTGCATTGATCTTAAAATGCAGCACCTAGAACTGGAGTGTTCAGCATTCTAGCTGATTGTGAACTAGCGATCGATACAACTCCAAGACTTGCCAAAAGAATATCCAAAGGAGACTAACATGTGTAGCATAATAAAATTGATAACTTTACTTGTGAAGAAGCATTTCCTAAAATCAGGTTTAACCTTGAGTTTTGCCAGATTTGCCAAGTTCCTTTGTACTACATTTGTGTAAATATAAACTCGTTCTCAGGTGGAATTTTCCATTTCAAATGAATGTATTTTACTGTGAGAGTACTGCAACACATGAAACAGGTATTTTAAGGCTAGGCAACATTTTTTCTGAATATAATTCCAACACAGCATTACACACATATTGACTGTGTCACAGTGCAAGATGGATAAACTCAGGATCAATAAAGCACCAAAAGTTCTCCCATCAAAAAGATCAATAAATATCAGAAATCTTGTTAATTATTGCTGAAAGGAAAAGACAGTTGCTTGAAATTACAGAGATAGGTAATCATTCATCTTTTCTTGTTTAAGCACAATGTTGCACATATAACATTTTGCTATGTTTTTCTTGTTTTGCTATTGACAAATATTATTGATTCTTCAGCAAGTTTGATAATATTATGCTCCTGGATTTAGGATTTTTACATAAACAGGATTCTGAAACTGATTTTTAAAGGATTCCGGTCAAGACCTACTCTCTTTCAATGATAGACTGAGAAACTGACATCAACTAACAAGTACACACGATGCTTTTTGCCGTCTGTCAAGTACAACATTAATTTCTAGGTTTACTCTGGATGTCGAGTGTTAATACAGTAACCTTTTCTGTAGAATTTCAGACAAGGTTATAGGGAATCTATATGATTCATTTACAATATCAAATCTTCAGAAAAGTCAAAACTAGTCACATCAGGTAGAATTTCTTATTGAATCTATGTTCCCTGCTGGTTAATAAATTGCTCTACATAGGTAAGCATTAGGTTTGTCCTAATAATTGACATTATTGTATTCCATATAGTAACGTATACTCCTAAGGATTGTTTTAAGTCCTTTCATATTGTCTAAGATTTCCATCTCATTTTTATAGGAATAACAATAGGCCATTGAGCCCCTCAAGCCTGCTCTGTCATTCAATTAGATCATGGGTGATCTGTACCTCAGCCATTGTTCCATATCTCTGATAATTATCTGACAAAAATCCAATTTACTCTTAAATTTCAATTGAGCCCCCGAATCTAGAGCAATTTGCCAGAGATTTCCACATATAATTGTGTGAAAAAATGCTTCCTGTTTTTTACTCCTAGTTCAAATTTAAAGATTATGATTTTTTTTTCTGGTATCCTTCACCAGATGGAAATGTCTTCTCTGTATTTACCCTACTGAACCCATTTATCAAATTAAAGATCTCAATTAGGTTTCCTGTCAACATTCTAAACTCAGCAGAATTCAAGCTTTTTTGTTTACAAACTGTCTTCATAATTTAACCCTTCTGCCCTAATATCATTCTAGGAAAATGATACTGTACCCTCTACAAGGCCAATATACCTTTCCTGAGCTTTGGTCTTGACACCACATCTGAGAAAGTTTTACGGAACTGAAGCATCATTTTTTACTTCTGAATTCCAACCTTTTTGAAATAAAGGTCAATATCCCATTATTTTTGTACCTGTGCACTAGCTTTTAAGACTTATTCATGTGGACACATCTGTCTCCTAAATGCACACTTCTTCCTCTTTCACCTTAAAAAGCCCCTTCAATTTGTTTATCATGTCAAAACTTGATTTTATGTAGCACCTTTAAAATCAGAAATCCAAACACACTTCATAGATTATGGAGCAAAATACAAAGAGATATTGGAATAGGTGATAAGGAACTTTGTTAGAAAATTACATTTTAAGGTCAGTCTGAAAAGAACAGAGAGAAGTAAAGAGGATGAGGATCCAAAATGGATGATCTCGTACTTTTCCAGCATTGAGCCCACCTGTCATAATTTTGGCTGTGCACTTTGTTACTTTGTAACCTTATTGCCATTTGGAAATTTAGGGACACTCTCTAATCATTCATTAATACATACAGTGAAAAGCTGTGGGCCAAATAATGATCACTGGAGAACATCACATGTCACATTCTGCCAACTGCAGAATGAACCTTATCCCCTACTCTGTCTACTTATGTCCAACTTCTCAATTTTACTTGGAATACTATGCCAGAGACCAGGTGGCTCAAGCCTTCCCTGATGAATTCTTTGAAACTTATTTGTATTAGAATTTATGTTGATCAAATTTTTTCTCAGCTTCTTTTAGGATTTTCAGCTTTTCTTTTCTTCTTTACAGTTACAGATAATATTGAAATAGTTTGTGAATTATGTTTTGTATCTATGCTTATTCTCATGTCTTTTCTTTGACTTTTCTAAATGTATTTGTATATTCCTGTATACATTTCAATGGGCTTTTGTTTTACTTACTGCAGGAAATGCATGATCCTTTTTATCTTATAATTTTGCTTTTATTTGTTCATCCTTTACTAGTCAAGTTACGTTTCTTTTAGGCTTACTAAAACCAGGCAATTTGCCCAGCATGGTCAGCATTTTGCCTTTAAATGCCTTATACTTGTTCTCTTCATAAATGTTGCAAACAGTCCTTCACACAATCAATTTAATCAAAGTAAAATACTGCAGATGCTAGAAATCTGGAATGAAAACAAAAACTCCGTCAGTCTGGTGGTGTCTGTGGACAGAGAAACATTGTGTATGTTTCAAGTCTGATATGATTCTTCTTCACCAATCAACATGCTCAACTCTTCATTCATTTCCTTGAAGTAAAAGTGTTTAAGACTGTACCCAACTCTTGATATTTCTGGATCTCAGTTCATGCCAAATGTAATAGTTGTACGCTCTCGCTTGTAATTTTCTGATTCATTTACAATGATCAAATTAGAAGACTTCCCTGACACGGTTTAGTTCTGAAAGAAAAATTGCACTTATATAGCATTTTTCCACAACCATTGTAGGGTTTCTACGACAACTAAATTACAAAGCTAGGGCCCAAAAAAATTAATGCAGTGATCACTACATTATCTGCTACTGTGATATTGGTAAATCGATTAATATTAGGTACTGGTTCTTTCCCAAATAGTGTCCTGGGACCTTTAACACCACCCATGACCATGCAAAGCACTTTGTTCCAGCATTTTATCGGAACGACCGTACCACCAAAAGTGTACAATTGCACCAGGGATTTCTGGCTTAAATGGTGTCATGGCAGGAGGTCTTGGAGATTTTACAACTTTGAAAGAGTCCCTTCAGTCAATCATGGTCATCTATCTAAAGTCATAGACATGTACAGCATAGAAACGAACCCTTCGGTTCAACTCGTCCGTGCCTACCAGATTGCCTAAATAAATCTAGTCCCATTTGCCAGCATTTGGCCCGTATCCACTAAACCCTTCCTATTCACATACTCATCTAGATGCTTTTTAAATGTTCTAACCGTACCAGCTCCACCATCTCCTCTGGAAGCTCCTTCCATACACAAACCACCCTCTGCGTGAAAAAGTTGCCCCTCAGGTCCCTTTTATGTCTTTCCCGTCTCACCTTAAACCTACGTCCTCTAGGTTTGGACTCCCCATCCCAGGGAAAAACCATGCCTATTTTGCCTATCCATACCCCTCATGATTTTATAAACCTCTATTAGGTCACCCCTCAGCCTCCGATACTCCAGGTAAAATAGCCCCAGGCTATTCAGCCTCTCCTTTAGCTCAAACACTCCAAACCTAGCAACATCCTTGTCAATCTTTTCTGAACTGTTTCAAGTTTCACAACATCCTTCCTGTAGGAGGGAGACCAGAATTGAGCACAGTATTCTAAAAGTGGCCTAACCAATGTTCTGTATAGCCGCTACATGACCTTCCAACTTCTATACTCAGTGCACCGCTCAGTCAAGGAAAGCATACCAAATGCATTCTTCACTAACCTATGTACCTGCAATTCCACTTTCAAGGAACTATGCACTTCAAGGTCTTTTTGCTCAGCAACACTCCCCAGGACTTTACCATTAAGTGTATAAGTCCTGCCCTGATTTGCATTTCCAAAATTGCTGCACTTCACATTTATTTAATTTAAACACCATCTGCCTCTCCTCAGCCCATTGGTTCATCTGATTAAGATCCCATTGTACTCTGAGATAACTTTCTTCGTTATCCACTACACCACGAAATTTGCTAACCATACCTCCTATGATCACGTTCAAATCCTTCATACAAATGACGAAAAGCACAGGCCTCCAGTCTGAAAAGCAACCCTTCACCACCACCTTCTGTCTTTGAGCCAATTCTGTATCCAAATGGCTAGTTCTCCCTGTATTCCATGGGATCTAACCTTGCTAACCAGCCTATCATGAGGAACCTTGTCGAATGCCTTACTGGAGTCCATATAAATCAGGTCCACTGCTCTGCCCTCATCAATCCTCTTTGTTACATCTTCAAAAAACTCAAGTCAGTGAGACACGATTTCCCACGCACAAAGCCATGTTGACTATCCTTTATCAGTCCTTGCGTTTCCAAACACATATAAATTCTATCTCTCAGGATTCCCTCCACAATAACTTGCCCACCACTGAGGTCAAGCTCACCAGTCTATAGTTCTCTGGCTTGTCCTTACCATCTCTCTTAAATAACGGCACCACGTTGGCCAACCTCCTGTCTTCCGGCACCTCACTTGTGGCTATTGATGATACAGGTATCTCAGCAAGGGGCCCAGCAATCACTTCTCTAGCTTCCCATAGAGTTCTAGGGTACACTTCATCAGGTCTCAGGGATTTATCTACCTTTGTGTGTTTTAAGTCATCCAGCACCTCCTCCTCTGTAATATGGCTATTTTTCAAAATATTGCTATTTATTTCCCCACGTTCTCTATCTTCCATATCCTTTGCATCAATAAACATTGATGTAAAATACTTGTTAAGTATCTTCCTCATCTACTGCGGTTCCACACAGAGGTGGCCGTCGCTGATCTTTAAGAGGCCTTATTCACCCCCTAGTTACCCTTTTGTCCTTAATGTACTTGTAGAATCCCTGTGGATCCTCCTATTTCCCAAAGCTATCTCATGTCCCCTTTTTTGCCCTCCTGATTTCCCTCTTAAGTATTCTCCTACTGTCTGTATACTCTTCCAGGGATTCACTCAATCTCTGCTGTTTATACCCGACATTTGCTTACTTCTTTTTCTTGACCAAAACCTCAACTCCTCCAGCATTTCCTATATCTACCAGCCTTGCCCTTCAGCCTAACAGGGCTATACTGTCTCTGAACTCGTTATCTCATTTTTGAACGTTTGCTATTTCCCAGCCATCCCTCTACCTGCAAACATCCGCCCCCAACAACTTTTGAGAGTTCTTGCCTAACACCTTCAAAATTGGTCTTCCTCCAATTTAGAACTTTACCTTTTAGATCCAGTCTATCCTTTTCCATCGTTATTTTAAAACTAATACAATTACAGTCACTGGCTCCAAAGTGCTCCCCCACTTATACCTCAGTCACCTACCCTGCCTGATTTCCCAAGAGTAGGCACATCCACATACTGAATCGGAAAATTTTCTGATACACACTTCACAAATTCTTCTCCATCCAAGTTCTTAATACTACGGCAATCCCAGTCTATGTCTGTAAAGTTAAAATACCCTATCATAACCACCCTATTATTCTTACAGATAACTGAGATCTCCTTATAAATTTGTTTGTCAATTCCCCACTGACTATTGTGGGGTCTGTAAAGACAATCCAGATAAGGTGTTCATCCCTTTCTTATTTCTCAGTTCCACCCAAGTAACTTCCCTAGACATATTCCCAGGAATATCCTCCCTAAGTACAGCTGTAACGTTATCACAAATCAAAAATGCCACTCCATCTCCTTTTTTGAACCCTTTCCATCCTTCCTATAGCATCTATACCTTGGAACATTAAGCTGCCAGTTCTGTCCATTCCTGAGTGACATCTCTGTAATTGCTATGATATCCTAGTTTCATGCCCGGAGTTCATCTGCCTTACTTGTTAGGCCTGCTGCATTGAAATAAATGCAGTTTAATTCATCAGTCCTACTTTGTTCTGTTTTGTTCCTGACTGTTTGACTTGCTCCTTTTCCCAACTGTACCAATCTCAAACTGATCTTTCCTCACTATCTCCCTGTGTCCCACCTACCCTTACTAGTAAAATCCTCCCGAGCAGCTCCAGCAAATCTCTCTGCGAGTATACTGGTCCCTTTTCAATTCAGGTGCAATCTGTCCTTCTTATACAGGTCACTTCTACCCCAGAAGAGATTCCAATGATCCAAAAATGTGAATCTGCTTTCCCTGGACCAGCTCCTCAGCCATGCAATTATCTGCTCTAGCCTCCTATTCCTACCCTCACTAGTAATCCAGATATTACTACCCTCCTTTTTAAATTCCTGCCTAACCTCCTTTATTCTCTCCTCAAAATCTCATCCTTTTCATTTCCTGCGTCATTAGTTCCAATGTGTACAACAATCTCCTGCTGGTCCCTCCTGTCTTTGAGAATTTTTTTTATTCATTCACAGGATGAGGGCTTCGCTGGCTAGGCAGCATTTATTGCCCATCCCTAATTGCCCTGAGGGAGGTTAAGAGTCAACCACATTGCTGTGGGTCTGGAGTCACATGTACACCAGACCAGGTAAGGATGGCAGTTTCCTTCCCTAAAGGACATTAGTGAACCTGATGGATTTTTCCAACAATCAACAATGGATTTGTGGTCATCGTTAGATTATTAATTCCAGATATTTTACTGAATTCAAATTCCACCAACTGCCATGGGGGGATTCAGGTCCCCAGAACGTTATCTGGGTTTGTGGATTAACAGTCCAGCGATAATACCACCAGGCCATTGCCTCCCCCACCCTCTTTGAAATATCCTTGATCCTGGCACTAGGATGGCAACACACCATTCTGATGTTTCACTCTTGGCCACAAAAATGTCTGTCTGTACCTCTGACTTGACAGTCCCTGATCACAATTGACTGCTTGGAACCAGGCATACCCATTGTTACGTTAGAGCCAGTCTTGGTGCCAGAAACCGGGCTACATTCTCCTGACAGTCCATCATCCCCTACATTTTCCAAAGTAGCATACTTGTTTGAGTTGGGGATAGCCACAGGAGACTCCTGTATTACCTGCCTCCCTCTCCTACCTTTTCTGGAGGTAACCCAGTTACCTGATTGTATCTTTGGTTTATCTCCCATCCTACAACTGCCATCCACCAAACCCCTAGTTACTGTAAATTCCTCATTGCCTCTAACAGCCACTCCAACTGGAGCATGTGATCTGATAGGATTCGCAACTAAACACACTTCCTGCAGACATAATCATCAGTAACATGGAAACTCTCCCTAATCTTCCACATCCAACAGAAAGGATATCTTTATTAAAGGCCATCTTTGCACCTTAACTATCCGCAGAACCAGAAAATAGCACAGTTCTACTGCTCTAAAAAAACACTGCTCCAGGCTAACTTTTCACCTATGTTTTATATTTTTAAAGTTTAATCAAGGACACATCTCAATAAAACATATAATGAAAAAGGAACCTACTCTATCACTACTGTGAATTTACAAAAAAAGTATGGTTACACCTTGAAAAGTCACTTGACTGCTCCCCTGCTATGAACTCTCCCACTCAGGTTTCCCCAAAGTCAGCTCTAAATGTCACTGTTTATTAATTTTTCTTGGATGATGCCAATGTCCAGAGATACTTGAAATCAAACAGCAGAACAGTCAGCTGTGCAGATTCACTGCTGGGTCAGACAGCAGTGCAGGTTTATTTCTCCATTTGATTCACTTCTCACGCGGTGACTGTCTCTGTCTGCCTTTCTCCTTTTTAAAGTGCCGTTGTTTTGATCTCCCCCCACCGCCGCGAGGTTCCAAAACAATGCAACAGCTTATAAAACAGTAATTACTGCTCCTAGAATTTGAAGAAATCAGCTCCAGCACTGAAAACACCTAAAAACAAAGGGCAGCACTTATAGCCACGTTTTCTCCGTAACCCATCTTGGATTAACCAGAACCCTGCCTATTCCAACCGGAGTAGCAAGAGCCGCGGATACTGGAGTCAGAGATAACACAGTGTGGAGCTGGAGGAACACAGCAGGCCAGGCAGCATCAGAGGAGCAGGGAAGTTGACGTTGCCTGGCCTGCAATGTTCCTCCAGCTCTACACTGTGTTATCCCTATCTATTCCAATCCCACTTTCCCAGCTCTTGGCTTGCAGATATTGGGCCGGATGTGATTTAACACATCTCTGGGGACTTAAACTCTTGTGCTTTCTGGCTCAGAGGTAGGGACTGGGCTTCCTCCTGCCAATCCGCACGATAATAAGAAAACGAACAACGGTAGGCGGTTGGAGGCTGGAAGCAGACGAGAACGGAGAATTGCTGGAGAAACTCAGCAGTGTAATTGGAGGGGCAGCGAATGTTTCGAGTGCTCCTCCAAGTACCTGAAAGTTCCTACCTTTTACTGCCACGATTGAGGTCTCAGAGGCGAGAGAGTGATCACCGACTGGTATCGATGGATTCTCGAGGGGGGAAGGGAAGGTGGCAGTTGCAATGCAGTAAACGGTTATAGATGGAGGTTGCGGCTGGGGGGGGGGGGGGGGTGTGTGCTGAGGGGATTACAGTTGAGGAACAGGAGCTCGAGCCGCTCAGCGCCTTCGAATCAAGGCGACGGTTGTGCACGAGGCGACGTCAGCGCCGGCCGCGCGTGCCCGGCCCGTGACGCGCTTTCCGGTGGGCTGTCCCAGTGCCGCAGTGAAGCAGCCCGAGCGGCGGCTGTGTCTCTGTGTGTGCGTGTGGGAGAGAGAGGGCTTCAGATAGCGGTACTTATACAGCAATGCACACCGGGCACTGACACACTCAGCATGGCCGAGAAGGGGAGACTCAGCTTTACCGGCTCGTCCGGTCTCAACAAGCCCGTCCCGATGAATCTCTTCGCTACCTGGGAGATAGACGGCTCATCGCCCAGCTGCATACCCAGGTACAAAGCGAGCGCCGTCCGGGCAAGGCTGGCGAACCGTGGGGGTGTGGGGAGGGCTTCCTGCTCTCGCTGAAGCTGGCAACGGGCAGCAGGGGTCGGCACGGGCATGGGAAAAGGGCTGGCGGCAGCTACAGCCGAACCGTGGCTGGGAGGGCGCAGTGCGTGGCATGGGTTTGAGCTACGGAGGCAAAGCTGGCAGGATATGGTAAACCTGGCAGAGAAATGGGTTAGAGCAGTAGTGGATACAGAGGAGGGAATGAGGGACACGGGCTGGGACTCGAGGAAAAGTTGGGGAAAAGCCGGCATAGTTAAGGTAGGGTAAGGGATGTAGATTAACTGAAGTGATAAAGATGAGTTGAGAAATTGGAACAGGGAAAGTATCATTGTATTGGAATTTATCTGTGTGCATTTGGATTCAAACATTTTTAAAAACATAACTGTCTTGTCTCAACTATGGGTCCAGTAATGCTTTCTCAGAAGCATGGTTTTTCACTGGGGAGCCTGTTGAATTAGGGCAACACAGATTGAAATTGATGACGGGCTAAGCGTCAGCTTGGAATATCCACAGACTGGTGTTGTTAACTTTTAAAGATAATCTTTCAGCGTGAAACCAATAGGCATTCTGTAAAACTGATCACTGCACATATGCAGTTGTGTTCATCATGTAGAAGATCAATGTTTAAAACATTTGGAGTGTAACTATGGTTCAAATGTTTTTTCTGTGAGATATTTTCTGGAGTTTTGCATTATAATTTTAGATCTGTAACTAATTGTTGTGTTGCACTGGTTGATTTGCAAAACAGACAATTGAAATGTTAGTGACTGATGCAGAAACCAAAATCACAATCCATATAAAGTACAAACCATTAGCTGGCAGTGCTGAAGGGAGAGTATGTCAACAATCTGTGCTAAACAGTTGCTTTGAATACTTGGGTATTTCGTCCTCCCTGTCATAAATTTAGAAATGATTGAATAACATTATGAAATGGAAACAAAATGAGCTTTTAAATGTATTATCGTGAAGTGTTCACTAACTATTTAGCTGTCTTTTTGTGCGTTGGATGCTCTCAGCAGCTGAAAATTATGTCAGAGCAGAATTCCATGTTTATACTGGAGTGCTGATAACATCAGACGCAGTATTTGAAAAGGCTGTGTAAATTGTCATAATGCCCAGTTCAGTGCATTCAGTATGGAAGGTGAAAGTGGAAGTGACTGCCAGGCCCTCTTGTGACATGGTGGAAGTGTCCCTACCCCTGGGTTCAAGTCCCACCCACTGTAGAGGTGTGTAATAACATCTTTGAACAGGTTGATTAGAAAAATAGGTAGAAACGATTGCCCATACCTGCAGATATTTCAGCCCTGAAGTGAAAGAAGATTAAGTGGTGTGAAGCTATGTGCAGTTTTGTACAATTCACTATAAGTATTAATTGTAATAAGTTAGTGAACTGTGACTTGAAGGATCTATTGACTGGATTGAAAAACCATAGTTTCATTTTCTTGATTTATCTGTTAATCTTTTCACTTTTTGCTGGAGTATGGCTCAAGCGTTGATTACTCCCTAATACCTTACTGTCATGTCACTACCCTAGTTTCTGATAGGGTAGATTAGAGATATTGGAACCTCACCTTTTGGGGATCACTAGATATCAGTAAATACACAATTTGAAAACAAAAGCTGGTCTTTTCCTACCTACTCCCCATGCCCAGTGCATGGATGCTTGTCTACATGCTGTTTGTCTGCTCTCGCAGCAATGTAGTCTCCCAGGAGAGACCGAAAAAAATGTCTGGAAAGGGGATTAAAAAGCAACAATGGGAAATTCATCTCTGACACAATCAAAAAATTAAAACTATTCTGTGGGACTGTTCCTTCTCCCACCTGCCCTTTCCAAATTGAGGCATGTTGAAATTGAATCACTTTGTTATTACCAGCTTAGATCAAATTGGAGACAAACCTCTAACCTTCGAGGTCTATTGGCTCTGTTAATAACTATTCAATTTTACTGAACCAACTGGAATTTGAAAGTATGCAAGTTAATGCTAGTGCAAGGTGTCTAGTCTAATTGTAACCGTTAATGGATGTTTTTTCATTTTTATTGTTTTCTCACACAGTAATATGCTTTCAAATGTATTTAATCTAGAGCAAGTACATCTTAGCTTAGAAATGACTGTTGCTTTTGCTGCCTCGCAGTTTGAATTACGTTGGGGAAAGAAGGCTTTTTGATTACAACAGACTTTTTTTTGCCAACTTTGCATATTTTTTAAAGCACCCTGGCAATTAAATCAAGGAACTCCATTTTTCCCATTTAGTAATGCTGAGATCTGTAACGGCCACTCATAATGTTCCAGCAGTTTACCACAAATGCAATAGTCGAGTTTTTATGGTCAGACTTTCCAGTAATTTGAAGGTGACTTCAAATGAATGTCTTGATATTCTGCAGTAATTCATAAAGGACAAAGGAGCTTGTATTTATATGGTCCCATTCATGTGCTTGCTATATTGAGGCAATTTGTTAATAAATTGAAGTCTGATATCTCTTCTTAGAAAGATAAGTGCTAAGTACAGCCAAATATAAAGCAAGTTGAATGACTACATAATCTAAACCATATTAATGCTGAGGGATGAGAGATGCCAGAATACCTGGAGCACTTAATAGTGTTTTATTTCCTGAACAGGCAGTAGGTACTCATAGATGTTCTTTGAACAATTTAGCACTCTTCAATGTCAACCTAAATTATTTGTTTGCATTCTGCATGAAGTTTTGAACATGAGACAGCCTTCACTTCGCCACAGTGTAAATGGCACTTGTAAGTCCAAATAGAGGGAAGAATCTATAGAATCTGCTCTGGTACATTCTTCTTTTGTTTGTAGAATGAATATATTGAGCAGTATGGATTCCTTTCCACAAACCAAAAGAAAAAAAAACAGCTGCAATCTAACTTCAAAAAGTCAGTAATCCGTTCAATAGCAAATGGTACACCAGTTGGAGCAGAGAGAAAATATTGGTGGAAGTTCTTGAGTTTCATTTTGCTTCAGACATTAGCAGGGATCAAATTAAATCTTTTTGACTGTTAAGAATGCGCATGTTTATAATGTTTTGGGAGGAGACTACTGTTTGTAACTTTTGAGTTGAAGGTTGCAATATAGAGTTAAACACTCAAAACTAGTGAATGTTTAACTGCACTATAGAATGAGCTGTGCAGTGATTCTTTTGTGCATTTGTTTTCGTGAATGATCTCTAGCCCTCTGAAGGATGACCTATTTGTAGCAGTGCAAACAAGAAACATGGCCATGAAACTCATCTCCGAGAACACAATTTGTTTTGTACTTCACTGTTTTGAAATTTGTAATATTTACAGTCTGTTATATAGCTATTGTACACAAGCAAAGCTTTGCATTGTGCTTAAGTTTCTGTATTTTTCCCTCACTGAAAACATTGCTAGAATTGTTGGAACCTTTTGAAATTGATGGATTTCCTTTCATTCCATATTCCTTCATATGCTTCTGAGTAACTGAAATTAAGACACACATCATTGCAGAACAGCCTTGAGTGGATGAATGGTCTACTGTCATGGCTAAAATAGAAAAGCATTTTGCCCTTCGTCAACATTTGCCATTTAGGTCAGGATTATCTAAATAATTTGAATTGTTTATTGCCCACTGGTAACTGAAGCGCTGGGTGGAATTCTGCCTGTTTTGCAGTTATAATCATTTGTTGGTTTATGATGTCTGAATGTTATGGCGCTGGAAGTTAAGAAATTTTTTTTAGTGCTATTGCCTCATTAGTGAATAAATCCCAGATGATCCTGTTGTCTCCTAGTTTCAGATGCATGCTGATTAACGGGAAGGTGCACTGCATGGCACACACCATGTAGCCAAGCTGACAAACTTGAGAATGCACAATCTTAGATAAATGTACTTTGTTGAAAGGTTCCAGTTCCTTGCTGACCAAAGATTGTTCATGATCACCAAAACTTTATACCACAGGACGCAGGACTTCCTATTTGTTTGGATTTTGAAAAAAATATACAGGCTAGTTACAACTCCCAACAGTCTCAATAGAGATGTTTGTCAAATAATGTTGATTTTCCTCATGGGATTCAATCAGTGTTTTGACAGTTCTGCTGCCTGAAAAAAGAGTAATGATTTTCATATAATGTTTATTCATTATCCGGACTTATCAAAGCACAGTTAGAGGGTCCCACTGGCCAGACTATGCCAACATTGTTTGTGTGACTGTGTCTCACAGTCAGGGAGTCGCTGGGTGTTCTCAACACTGACTTCTGGCTCCATGAAGTATCAATGCATCAAGTCTTTATGCTAAGGCAACCTCCTACTGATTACCACCTACTGCTATCTCTGACCTTTTTGAATCAGTCTTCATCATGTTGAACACCACTTAGAAGAGGTCTGAGGATGGCAGAGGAATAGAATGAACTCTGGGGGAGGACTTCACTGCTTTCATTGATGGAGCTGGCCAAATCCTGAAGGACATGTGTACTAAACTGGGCCTGCAGCAAGTGAGGGAACCAGCAAAAGGGGAAAAAATACAACTCAACCTATTCTTCAATCTGTTGCAGATGCATCTGTCCACAACTGTATTATTTGGAATGACCACTGGACAGTCCTTGTATAGAGGATGGTCTGAACTTCACACTGAGAATACCCTCCGTTGTATTATATGGCACTAGTGTTGTGCGCTGTATAAATGATTGATTCAGAACAGTTCTAGAAACTCAAAACTTGGTATCCATAAAGAGCTGTGGGTCATTGGCAGAATTGCAGCTGGCATATATTACTTTGCCATTGCCATCCCTGGTAAGTGATCAGTCTTGGTTAATGGCGAGTGCAGGAGAATATGCCAGGAACACCACCAAGTATACCTAAAAATGAGCAATCAAAACGATCTAGCTACAACACTGGGCCACTGGCATGCCAAACAGTGGAAGCATTGTGTGAAGCTATCACAACCTGTGAATCAAATCTAAGCTCTGCACATCTGCAACATTGACATGAATGGTGGTGGACAATTTAATATCTAAACTGAGGAGGATTCGCAGCAGATCATCAAAAAAAGTCAAGACAGAAGCATTTGTTACCTCTTCAGCCAAACGTACTAAACAGATTATCTATCTTCAATTCCTTTTGAGGCTCCCAACATCACAGATGCCAATCTTAAGCCAGTTCACTTTGCCTCACGTGATATCAAGAACTGACAGAAGGCATGGGATTTGGCAAAGACTGTGAACCCTTATGACATCCCAAAACTTTTGAAAGCTGGTGTTCTAGAATTCCACACATTTGCACCTTGTTGTTCCAGTGCTAACTGAAAATCGCCTAGTTACATCCTATCCACAAGAAACAGGTCAAATCCCATTTGGTCCTGCCGCATCAGTCTGTTCTCAATCATAAGCACAAAATAGCGTCAGTAGTGCTGTTTTAATTGGATAGTGATTGCTGTTGGCCTAATGAAACATTTGATCATGTGTGACATCATGGAGCTCTGGCAAAATTGAATTCACTGTAAATTAGGGGCAGGATGAGAAATGTAGAAGGATAACCTCTCCAGTGGTTAGAATTATACTTTGCTCAAATGAAGATGGTTATGGGTGTTGGAGCTCAATCATCTCAGTTGCATGATATTACTGCAGTTTTGTGTCCTCTGCCCAATCATTATCAGCAGCTTCCGCAATTCCCTCCGTTCTATCATCAGGTTGGCAGTCGGATGTTAACTACTGATTGCGAACCACCAATTGCATGCCCTCCTAACTCAGGCAGTCTGTGTCAATGTGTAGCAAGATCTGGATAATATTCAAGCTTGGATTGATATGCAGGACAACTATTACTTGCCATCAATATTTAATTGCCATGTAGCTGCTAGGATCTCTGTGCGCAGCAATTGGTATGCTGATGAATATCTTCACTTTCTGGAAGTCACTGCCATGCATGGATCTTGCACAGCAGTAAACAAGAAAAGCCACAGAATATTGCTTGCCACTTAAGTGCCAGACAATGAACATCTCCAGCAAAAAAAAGTAATCATCTCTTAATATTCAATAGCGTCATCATTGCTAAAGCATTGCTAAATACCCTCTACTGTCAACATTCTGGGTGGTTCCATTGACCAGAAATGTTAACTGGAGCAGTCCAAAGACTGTAGCCACACGAGCCACTTGGATTGGGAGGTCTGTGGCAAGAAACTAGTCTCTCCAAAGTCCATTCACAATCTACTAGGCAGGAGAATGATGGACTACTGTCCACTTGCCTGGATAAGTGCAGCTCCAACACACAAGAACCTTGACGTTGTCCAGGAAAAGAAGCTGATTTGATTGGTAGCCCACCTACTACTTTAGCGCAACTGTAGTAAAAAGGGAAAAGGAGATCAAACTGAAGGATTACATTTACATTGGGGAATATGGGATTCTTCTTAACAATGCAAACAGAAAATGGTGAATAATAAACTCTTGATCAAGGAAGATTGATTACTAAGTCAACCCTTCCCCTTGTGTCACCTGGTCAAATGAACTGTTGTTTAAAACTTGGGATTTTGGAATTGAATGTTTAATTGCAATACCGGCTGTAAATTGACCTTTGGTTATATTGTTTTTGTTATATTGGGAATGGTAGGTAACTACAGGGTGTCGGAGCTCATTTTATTGGATTTCTATAAAGATATCAGTGTCTATTTTCTAATTATCGGATGCCAGATACCTAGGTGTTGAAAGTATCAAGGCAAACAAGAATTGTAAACTGCTTAGTTAGGGCTGTTAAGGATGCTACCTCAGGGTCAAGAAGGTCCAGACTTGTCTTTTACTGCCCCATGTATTTGCCATGGCATATCTGAGCAGGTTGGTTAAAGATACCTTCTGGCACAGCTATAGTTTCCCCATTCAAGGTTTTTGAGAAGGTTTGTAGCTTGGATTGTTGATGCAGTTGTTGACTTGCTCGCCGAGCTGGTATGTTTGTTTGCAAACGTTTCGGCACCATTCTAGGTAACATCATCAGTGTGCCTCCGGTGAAGCATTGGCGTTCTGTCCCGCATGCTATTTATGTGTCTTGGTTCGCTGGGGTGGATGGCATCACTTACGGACTTGTTTCCATCTGCCAGAATTCCTGGAGGCCTGGCACTCAAACCAAAACTCCATTAACAAACATGTAGAGCTGGATCCCAAATACCAACCATTAAGAAACAAATTCGGAAGTGATGCCACCCACTCCAGCAAACAGGACAAAACACTGATGCTTCACCGGAGGCGCACTGATGATGTTACCTAGTATGATGACAAAGTGTCTGCGAACAAACATACCACCTCAGCGAGCAAGTCGACAACCACATAGTTTCCCTATTTCTGAGCCAGGAGGCCCACGTTCAAGCCCCACCTATGCCAGAGTTGTGTAATAACATCTCTGAACAAGTTGATTACAAATATCTGTACTACTGTTATTTTTGGGGCTTTGGTGCAGTGGTAATATCTTTACCTCAAGTCAGAAAGCTTGTGTTCAAGTGCTCCAGAGGTGTGTCATAATGTATTTGAACAGGCTGATTAAAGAGGAATAACTTAATCAAACATATATGAAAAAGAGTCAGCCAAAAGATGGGCTAGGTTTCATAGTCTGTGGCTGGCTGAAATAAACTCTAAACTAGTAAGTGTATGTCGAAAAGGGGGATCAGGAGATGAGTTACTCATTGCGGGATTCCTAGCCTCTGACCGGCTCTTGTAGCTGCAGTGTTCATTATGGCTAGTCCAGTTCAGCTCTAGTCAGTGCAAACCTGCCAAAGATGTTGATAATAAAACATTTGGTGATGCTAATGTCTTTGGAGGTCAAAGGGCAATGATTTGATTCTCCATTCTTGAATATGGCCAGTGCATGGCATTTGTGCATCGCAAAAGTCACTTGCTACTTGTCATTCCCAACCTGGATATTGTCCAGGTCTTGTTGCTTTTGGACGTGGACTGCTTCAGTATCTGAGGTGTCATGAAATGATACTGAAAATTGTGTAATCATCAGTAGACATCCCTACTTGTGACCTTTTATAATGAGATGAAAGTCATTTCTGAAGCAACTATAGATGGTTGGCTTCAATGACACTTTCCTTAAGATCTTGTGTAAAGATGTGAACTGAGATACTGACCTCCCACCTACCATGACCATCTTCCTTTGTGCCATGTACAATTCCAATTAATCGAGAGTTCCCCATCCCACCCCCACTATTCCCTTTGACCCAGTTTTACCAGGGTTCCTTGATGGCACAATTTCAATCGTGGCCTTCATGTCAAAGCAGTCCCTTTTTGCCTCACCTGGTGGAACTGTAACTGTACAACAACGCATAAGTGATGCTTGATAGCACTGTTCATGACATCTGTCACTTTACTGATACTTGAGTGTAAACTTGGGCACTAATTGGCTGAGTTGGATTTATTCTGTTTGTTTTCAGCATATACCTTGACAATTTTGCGCATTGTTGGTTAGATGTCAGTGTTGTAACTTGACTGGACAGCTTGATTAGGGGCATGCAAGTTCTGGAGTACATCTTCATGCATATTGCTGGATGGTTGCCCAGTATCCAGTGCCTCCGACTATTTCTTGATAGCAGATGGAGTGAATCAAATTGGCTAATAAATGGTATTTGTGATGGGGACCTCAGGAGCTGGAGGGGACTGAAGGTACAAGCTTTGGCCAACCTTGATTTGTAACTTTTGACTTATAAATTGGACATTTTTGTCTGCTCTGAACCTATTTGATCATGTACTGAAACTGTTAAACAAAAAAGTGATAAAATGCAAATTATTACAGTCGAGTTGCATTTACATATCCTTTCACAACTTCAGAACATCCATGTTTCATAGACAATGAAGTATACTTGAGCGGCACCATTTTCCGTTTAGCCATTTTACAGTGCGAGGATTCAGTATTAAATTTCACAACTTCAGAGAGTGACTGCATGATGTCTGTCGTCCATTTGTTCTTACATTCTTCCTCTTCTCCTTCTTCCCTTCTCTTCCACCCACATTCCCCATGACCTTCTATTGGTGTATCTTTCCAAAATTTTCAGTGGAGAGGACCCATTTCTGCCCTTTTATATCTTTATTCCTCTTTCACCACCATTAACAGCCCTTTTTTTCTTTTACACTACTTCTGTCAAAAGTTTAAAAAACAACCATTTTTCAACCCCTTTCAGTACTTCTAAGTTATACTGAACTCAACTTTAACTCTGCTTCTCTTTGCACAGATACTGTCAAACTGCTGAGTTTGTCTAGTATTTTGGCTGTTTACAATTATAAAATCTGCTTTAGGGATAAATAGTGACCAGGATAGTGGCGAGAACTCCTTTGCTTATCTTTGAATAGTACAATGGAATGTTGTGCATCCTTTGTTTAACTTCATTGCATGAAAGCTTTCAGAAACAATTTTTCTGGGATAGGATTAGGAGTTGCATGCCAACAGGTTAGTTGATTAGCAAGAGTAAGCATGGATTTTTAAAGGGGAAATGGTGTTTGCTGACTTGTTGGAACTTTTGATGATGTACCAGAGAGGCTTAATGAGGGTGACACTGTTAATGGTTAAAATGGGCTTCCAGCAGTCATTTGAAATAGTGCCATGCGACAGATTTGTGAGGAAAGTTATAGGTCACGATATGAAGGGACAGTAGTAGCAACATGGACACAAAATTGTTTCCTGTTATTCACCCAGAGTGTAGTGGTCAATAGATACTGTTAGGCTGGAGGAAGATTTGTAGTGGTGTTCTCCAGGTGTTGTTATTGGGATCCTTGCTTTTCCTGATGTGTGCTAATGAAAAAGACCTTGGTGTGCAGCAAACAATTTCAAAGATTTGAGGATGACCCAAAACTTGGAAGAATTGTCAGCTGTGAGGAGAGCAATGTAGAAACGCAAGAATATTGACAAGTTGGTGGAGTGGATGGATGGGTGACAGATGGGGTTCAATGCAGGGAAGTGATGCATTCTGGTCGGAAGAACATTGAAAACAGGAGGTATAGTTCTAAAGGGAGCTCAGAAGCAGAGGGACCTAGGTGTATATGTGCAAAGATTACTGAACATGGCAGGACAGGTTGGGAGAGCAATTAATAATAAAAACATTGTATCCTTGGCTTTATTAATAGGGGCACAGTGTATACGAGCAAGAAGCTGATGCCAAACTTGTTTAAGACACTTCTTGGACTTCAGCTGGAGTATTGTATACAGTCCTGGGAACCATGTTAAAGGAAGAATGTGGATGCATCAGAGAGTGTGTAGAAGAGATTCACAGGCATGAGAAATTTCAGTTATGACGATAATTAGAAGAAGTTGGGACTGTTCATCCTGGAAAGAAGATGGCTAGGGGGACATCTGATAGAGATACAGTATTCAAAATCATGAGTGGGTGGAATTGAGTAGATGAGGAGAAATTGTTCCCACTTATCAAGAGATCAAGAGCCAGAGGGTACAGATTAAAAGTGATGAGGGGAAAAAAAGGAAGAAAGTTTTTCACAGAAGACTAGTTGGAGTCTTGAATGCACTGCCTGGAAGTGTGGTGGAGGAGAATCAATTGAGGCATTCAGTGGGTATGGAATAATTATTTTTATTTAAATAATGTACAAAAGGTATGGGGATAAAGCAGGAAATGTTCAGTATGTAATGATGCCCACTTACAGTTAGTACAGACATGATGGGCAGAATGGCAACCTATGCCAAAGATTTCTGAGATTCTGTGATCCAGTTTAAAAAGATTAACATCTCAAAGCGCAGCTCTTCTGATAGTGCAACATTCACTTGGTACTGCACTGGGAATGTCAAATTTTCCAGTGGTAATGAAAGTGAAACTATCAGTATTCTGTCATTATTTCTCTAAAACTGCCAGTAACTTCAAAAATCTCCCCATGATGTTCAGTGACACTGCCATAGCTGAATGCCCCACCATCAATGTCCTTTGAGTTATCATTGACCAATAAGAATGGTGGATCAGACAAATGAGCATTGTTTGCAGGAACAGGTTAGAAAATAGAAAATTCTATGGCTAGAAACTAGGTGTTTAGCTCAAAACTTGTCCGTCATCTGCAACATACAAGTCAGGAGGGTGAATGAACACTCCCCATTTGTGTGGATGACTGTGACTCCAATGCTATTCAAGAAATCTGCCATCATCAAGGGCAAAGCAACGTGTTTGACGCCTCTTCCACCACCTTAAATGTTCACTTCTCTCGTTCATTGTGGCTAGTACCCTCTACAAGATATAATGCAGCAATTCTGCAAAGCTCCTTTTCATAGCACCTTCAACAATTCCCATCACCTAGAAGAAAGACAGCGAACAATAAGGGTTGAATACTGTTAGTATTGTCAGTGATGCCTGTGTCCCCATGAATGGTTAAAGAAAGTAATTTAAATACTGAAATCTGTAAGTTCATGACAATGATCCTCTGCTTTTCTGTAGGACGAAATGTTAAAGACATCACTCTCAGATTGCCATCAATTGTAAATCACGAAACCAGTGAGAATTTGCCCTTTTATGCCGTTAGTCAAAATCCTGAGATTCCCTCCATACAGGCATTTTGGGTTAACCTACAGCACGACTGCAGTGGTTCAAGAATGCAGTTCACCACCACTTTCTCAAATGCACCTGGGGACAGGCAATAAATATTGGCTAGCGAAGCTCACATCTTTCAGGCAAATGCCAAGGTCTAGTGATTAATATTCCTCAGGAAAAGTTGCATCTTGCTGAATGAGTTGTAACCTTTATTTAATGGTGTATTAAATTCATAATTTGTACCGGAGGAAGCTTTCTTGCCCTAAAAAAGCCTATTTTGTATTTTTGGAACATCAGAACTTACCATCATGATTCATTTTTTAGAAATCATTTCAAGTTTGATATTTGCACTTCTCTGTAATTCTCCATGTCTCAATCATAATATTGCAGTCTGTGCAATGGTATTAAAAAGCGAAGGAAAACCAGCTCTCTATACTATGTTTCAAAAATTTGTGGGGGTTCAGGGAAAAGGTGTTTGCAGATGACACAAAAACTGGTCATGTGGTTAGTCTGGAAGACAGCTGCCGGAAATCAAGCTAGTTTGGTGGGCAGAAAAGCAAATTTCTTAAGATCATATCGATGAATTTTATTGTTTCTCAAAAAAAATCAGGGTAATGCATTTAATATGATGTATATGGATTTTAGTAGGGCTTTTGATGGCCCACAGGGCAGATTGGCTAAAAAATAAGTCCTATGAAGTCTAAAGGAGTGTGGTGAGTTTGATCTAAAAAGCCTCAGCAAACCAGAAGCAAATGAATTGTCATTGGAAATTTTAATTGGGAGGTTTCCAGTGAGGCAAGCCAGACCGGAGAATACACAGTTGATGGTAGGATTTTGGGAGATACACTCCACAGTCCTCTTCCAGCATATGTTCCACATGCTGACATTGTTTTAGTCTGTACTGCAAGTAGCACATTTGGTGATGAAATTGGATTGTGGATGTTCGTGGCCAAACAAATGTGCATTGGAATTCACGTATTTTTTTTCTGAGAGAAAATTTTCCACGAAGATTGAACTTTTAAAAGCTGTTTGTATTTGTGGGGACTGAATTTCAAAGATGGCTACATCAACAGGTGCTACTTGGACACAGTAGTTTTGTTTGCAAGTCTAGTAATGTGTATGTAAAGTCAGTTAGGGGAATTTTTTTTGTTATTAATAATATTCTGAATATTCCTGATTAGCTAGTTGTTAATCAGGCATTGGGGGAGAGGAAATTGGTGATGTTGCTGACAAGAAGCAGGTCTAGAAGTATGTGAAACGCTCAAGAATTTGTTTGATCTCACTAAATCAAAAGAGATGCCACTATTGGGCATTTTGTGTGAGCTTGAACATAATAGTCCCAAGCCATTGGAGATTGCAAAAAATTGCCAGTTTGGAACAAGAGATTAATTACAGTGAGGATATTGGAGAGTTTATTGTAACTTTTGAAGATGCCGATAATCCATTGTAATTTTGGAGAATTTGAAGATGGGTTTTTAATAGGGCAGGTTTGTGCATGGTTTTAAAAAGGTGAGGCCATATTTTGCTGAAGTTGGAAACATTGGTCAAGGACTTTGTCAAACGGCATTGTCCATGGTTGCAGTGGAACGTGACTGAAAGGAAGTCAGAAGTACCAACAGCTAGTTGTCTGCTGAAGTAGATAAGCTGTAGCTGAATAAGCTGAGGCCTCATTTGAAGACAGTTACAAAGACCTTATTTTGAAAGATTATGCTAACATTGGGCACAAAATTGTCATCTTGTGAATGCAGAGGTCTATATACAGCTGCAAGAAAGGTAATTGTACCAAAGTATGCTGAAAGAAGAACATTGAGGTCATGGAGTAATGTTTGAACTTCTGAACATGCACATTAGGAGCAGCAGTGGGCAAATCTGCCCCCTCCCCCCTCTGCATTAGGTAAGATCATGGCTGATCCAAATTCCTGCCTACCTCTCTTCGTCCTTCATCCCTTGTCTATCAAGAATCTAACTCTGGTTTAAAAATATTCAAAAGACTGTTTTCTCTGCCTTTTGAGGAAGCAAGCTCCAAAGACACTTGACCGACCTTCCTGAGAAAACAATTCTCCTCAACTCTGTCTTAATGGGTAACTGCGTATATTGGAACTGTGACCCCAGTCCACAATTCTGCCACATGAGGAAATATCTTTTTTTTTTTCACACGTACCTGCTGTGAACCCTTAGCATCTTGTATCTTCTAATCAAGAAGCCACTTGCTCATCCAAGCTCGAGTGGATACCAGCCTAGTCTGTCTAACTTTGCTTCAGATGACAACCTGTCAATTCCAAGTATTAATCAAGTAAAATTTCTCTGAACTGCAGCCTCCTTTTTAAGGAGACCATTGCTATAATCAACGCTCCCACTTTGGTGTTCAGTTTCCTCTGCAAGAAACAATAGCATTGTTTCAGCTTTCCTAATGACTTGCTTGCAATTTGTGTACGAGGGCAGCCAGATCTCTCTGCATCTCAGAGCTCATTTCTCATCAATTCAATAATGATTTTTTTTTATTTGTTCCTGTCAAAATGGACAGTTTCACATTTTCCCGCATTATGTTTCACTTGCCAGATCTTTGCCTTATCATTTAACCTATCTGTCTCTTTATACCCTCCTCTATGTCCTCTTCACAGCCTACTTCCCGTCTTTGTGTCGTCAGCAAAATTGTCAAATCAGATTTTTGGTCCTTTATTTAAATTGTAATAAGTTGAGGATATGCCATTCGTTACATCTTGCCAACCAGAAACTGATTCATTTCCTGTGTGATAGCCAATCTCTTATCTGTTTCAAAATGTTACTTCTCACACATTGCTGCCATAAACTTTTATATGGCACCTTATCAAATGCCTTTTGCAAATCTAAATCCAGTACATCCACCAGTTCCCATTGATCCACAACACATGTTCTTCCTCAGAGAACAGCAATAAATTGGTTTACAATGGCATACGTGAATTCAATTTCACAAAAGCATGTCGAATCTGCCCGATTTACTTTGAGGTGCCATGCTAATAACATCTTTAACAATAGCCTTTAACATCTTCCCTATGACAAGTATTAAACTCAATCTGTAGTTTCCTGTTTTCCTGTCACCCTCACTTCTTGAATAAAGTAATTGCATTCACTGTTTTCCAGTCCTTCCTTGAATCCAATGAATTTTTAAAAATTAAAAACAGTGTATTGACTATTTCGTGAGCCACTTCTTTTAAGACCCTAGGATAAAGTTCATTAGGACTTTGGGGACTGAAACAGTTCAGTTATACCACTTTGCAGTTGTAATTTTCTAGAGTTCCTCCCTTCTTTTCATATCCTGATTTACAACTATTTCTGGGATGTTATATGAACCCCTAGTACAGTTCATAATTGTTTACCAGAGCTAAAGGCTATTTCGAGAGTACAGAAATCTGGTCCATGCTTTCTGTCAACCTGGATCTAAAGGACAAATAAATTGAAGAATTTTGCATACTTTTATAGAATCATTAACTTCTGTGGTGACTCTAAGAATAGCAGTGCTTGATTTTCAGCGAGCTACCCAAGTAAGGCATAGCAGTAACTGAGAACATTAAAAACAGGAGTAGATCGTTCAGCCACTTTGAGCTTATCCTACCATTCAATGAGATCATGGCTGATCTGAGGCTTAACTTCATATACCTGCTTTTAACCCGCATCCCTTAAAACCTTTGCTTAACAAAAAAAAAATCTCTGGTTTAGCATTAACAACTGATCCAGCATCCACTGCTATTTGTGGAAGAGGGTTCCAAACATTTGCCGCTCCTTGTGTGTACAGTATTTCACAATAGGTCTCTCAAACAGATTTGTAACAACACCATAACTTATAATTTTATTGATGTTGATTGACAGATGAGTATTGCCCTTCTTTCCTTCAGATGTGCCATGGTATATTTTACATCAAACTAGGAAGGCGGACAAGCCTCCGAAAATTGGTACCTCTGGATTATGTGCTCATGTCTCTGGGTTTGAATCCACAGCCTTCTGACTCTAGTGTTAGCAGCGGTCTCGTTTCTGTGACTTGATCAGTTAGTATTTCAAAATGCTTTATAATATTGGATTAGGGAAAAGCTGTGAACTGTACTGAGTAATGGATTGAATACGCTGTCTAGCAAGTGCATTCTGAAGTGTAGATGTGGATCAAACATGTTGCTATCAGTGTGGATATTAATATTTTAATAATTGCCACACTACATTGGCTCCACTTCTTGTTAAAGCTGTGGGTGCACTTTATAAGTATATGGTAAATATTTTGTCATTTCTACAATCAAATCATTATCTGAATGTTTGTTATCCACACTTGCATGTCAGAGGTCCTCCAGAAATTTAAGTGGAGCATTGACTACCTTTCAGTAAATTTTACATCTACAATGCATTACTGTATTTAATTTAGCAAAGCCACATGATCATAATAACAATCTTTTATACAGTTCACAAAGGATTCTTTGTGTTCTCAACCCTTGCTCAGTTATTTGTTTTTAAAGTTCACCTTGTTGTGCTGCTGCATTTGTTATTATCTTGTTACTTAAAAGATAAGGAGTGAGGTGAGAGTGACAGGCTTTGACATCCAAGCAACATTTGACTGAGTGTATCATCGAGGAGCCCTAGCAAAACGTTCAATGGGAATCAGGGACAAACTCTCCATTCGTGGAGTCATACCTGGCACATAGAATGATGCTGTTGATTGTTGGAGGTCAGTCATTTTGGCTGTAGGGCATCTTTTCAGAAGTTCCTTGGGTAGTGTTCTCAGCCCAATCATCTTTAACTGATTCATTGATGACCTTCCCTCAATCGTCAGGTCAGAAGTGGGAATGTCCATTATGCAATCATTGATATGCAATCAATGTTCAGCACCATTCCTGACTCTTCACATATTGAAGCATTCATGTCCAAATGCAGCACGACCAGGGCACAGCTTGGGCTGAAAAGTGACAGTAACATTTATGCCACACAAATGTCAGGCAATGACTGTCTCAAACAAGATGCGATCTAGCCACTACCCTTGGACATACATGGCAGTATCACCACTGAATACCCCACTGTCCATATCCTGGTGGTTACGATTAACCAGAAACTGAACTGAACTAGCCATACAAATAAAGTGGCGACAACAGGTCAGAGGCTAGGAATACTGTCACAAATATCTAATCTCCTTACTCCCCAAAGCCTGTCTATAAGGCACAAGGTTTTTGAGTTTCAATCCCCAAGATGATGGACAGTGAAACGCAGTCCTTACAGGAAACGGTGTAACAGAAAGTGGAGTAGGGCATATAATGAATATCAGTAGAAAGCCCCTTTCCAGAAATAGAGGACAAAAAGTCAAGGAAGAGAAAGGGATGTGTCTGCAATGGACCATGGGAATGTAAGGAGAAGGATGGAAATTGGAAGCAAAATTGATCACCTTTTCCAATTCTGCGTAAGAGCAGAAGTGGCACTGATTCAGTTTTCAGTGTATTCAAAAAAACACTTGGTGGAGATTGCCTGAGTGGGATTGAACAAGGAATGTACCACTTCAAAAAGATAAACTCGACTTGGGACTTGTGCCGATTTCAAAAACAACGTATTTTCTTTAGAGGATGTGAGATAAATGAAAGGAGAAACATTCAATGTGAACAAATAAGTGTTGAAGAAACTCAGCAAGTCTGGCAGCTAATACTTCGTCTAATATATTTTTCTGTACTGACCTCCGAGGTCCAAGCATGCAGTGACTTCCAAAGCCAGAAGTCTCGATGCATTGGCACACCAATTGGCATGCATGGAGAAACCTCGCAATGGCTGCTTAGAGGGAATGCTACTCATAACCTCCATGGAGAGAGAAACCATGTCATAAAGTAAAAGGTTCTGAAGAAGAGTTATATTTGATATGAAGTGATAATCCCTGTTATCTTAGGTACTGAAGGGCCTGCTGACTTGTTGTAACACTTTCTGCTTTCATTGCACATCTCCAGAATCTGCAGAATTTTGCTTTTGTTCAAGGAAGAATAAGTTCAGCCTGGCAGAGAAGGGTAGTGGTGAATGGGGATTGGCTGGATCTCTTTGAGCAGAAAGTGGAGAGTCTTCAGACAGTTTTGGTAGGAAATAGGTGTGTACGCATAAGAGATAATAGAGATGAGGAACTGGTTCAGGCCAGTCATCGATTTGACTGAATCTGTCCCATTTAGCATGGTAGTATAACAAGTGATGGAGAACATCTGTGTGAAAGACCATGCAGTGGTGACTCCTCCAATGCTGTGATGAAAGGGAGCCATTTCTAACAGCCAGATGAGTAAAGACCAGACCAAGTAAGTGCTTTTATTTCTTCTCCCGACACCTGCCATAGGTTTAGTTTGGCAGATATATCCTTCAAGACTTGGGCAACTTGGCTAGTTAATGTGCCATCTGGCCACTCGTGGTGATGGACATTGAAGTCAAGAGTCTTGCTATGATTAGTGCTGGTTTCAAGAATGTTCAGTGTGGAGTGTAGATGTATCAGCTGAGGGAAGGTGGTAAGGGGCAATCACCAAGAGGTTTCCTTGCCTGTTTTTGACTTGGGTTGGTGATGAGGAGTCTGGGACCATTATTTTCCATGCTTGTGGGGCAGCAACTCGAATTTTGGAATATGTTCCTAGATGTGAATGAGAAGAATCTTGGAGGATCACTGGCCAGGATGTCCCTTTTTGTTTCTGGTGCCGAGGCTAATGTGGTCTATCTGTTTATTTTTCTTGTTCAATGTTTTTGTAGAGGTTTAGTACAAGGCCATTTGAGGGCAAGCAGAGTCAAGCACATTGTTGCGGGAGTCCCAGCAGGTCAGACTTGTGTAATGGTGGCAGATTTCCTTTCCTCCAGAGCATTAGTGAGCCACCTTGTTTTCTTTTTACTGATAATTTCATGGTCATCGTTGCTGAATTTGACTTTTTTTTAAATTCCAGATTAATTTATTAATGGAATTTAAATTTCTCCAACTGTCTTAAATGCTTTTAGGCTCATCTCTGGAGCATTTGTCTGGGCTACTGGATAACTTGTGAAGTAACATTAGAAGTATGTTCCCATTTCTGCATTAATGAAGTGGTGCAACAACATTGTAGACCACTCGGGGTAAGTAATTTCAGCATTGTGCTGTGAAAAACAGTTTATTGCTGAAAGCTGAATACCTTCCCTGCATACATTGTACTGATTGGATCTTAATATCAGAAAGTCATTTGGCATAGACATCATTTGATCAATCGGGCTCTGTGTCAACTTTGAAGAGTCAGCTATGACTCAGTATCGTTAGCCTGAGTCAAAAAGATAGATTCAAGTCCCACTACAGAGTTTGAATATAAAATCTGGCCTAATACTTCAGGTTGTATTGAGAAGTGTATCACTGTTAGAAATGCTGTCTTCTGGATAAAACATTAAGCTGAGGCTCCATTAGCCCTTGAGGTTGACCCACAAGTTTCTGTGGTGCTGTCTGAAAGAAAAAACATGTTTTCTTGGTCAATATTTATCCCTGAAATGACATTTCAAAAAGCATTACCTGGCCATTATTGTATAGCCATTTGTAGGATCATGCCATGTGCAAATTGGTTGCCGTATTTCCCACACTACAACAGTGACTATACTTTGCTTCAAAAGTACTTAGTTGGCTTTGGGATGTCTTGTGGTCATGAGAATGTAAGTCTTTTAACCCAACTAATTAATCTGACTTTCCTACTCCTTCCTCCGATGCCTTGCAAACTTCTCCTTTTCAAGTATATATCTTAAATTTACAGTTGTGTTTCCACCACTTTTCTGTACAGCAAATTCTCTCTCCTCTCCCCACTGACCTCCTGTTAATTGACTTGAATACGTACCCGGATTACCAAACTTCTGTTCTGTAGAAATAGTTTCCCCCTATATACTATAATCAAATAGTTGGTTAGCCACAAAATAGGGAACTTTTGATCATTTTAAACCTCTTTTTGTTGAGATGGGATTGTTCTGTGTATTGAAATGTATTGTTATTTGATAGGACCTATTCTATATTCTCGATTTTGTATAGCATAGTACCACTGGTAATCAAAATGACAATTGATGTAATATCTGGTTTCCTCCACATGAGTACATTTTTTTAAACAATCAAAGTGGTGGTGCACCATTCCTGTCGTTGTGCACCAAGATATGAACAATAATATTGGATCACATGCATCCCATTTTACATGCAGTACTTGCAATGTCATACTTGAAGTTAAATAATCAAAAACACAAAAAGCTTGAGATCCAAAGGACACATGCATAAACGCACACGTTCTGTTTCATGTTAAAAATCTATTTCTTGATTAATTCTTGTTTAATTTTCCACTTTGGAAGGATTGTTAAACAATTTAGTCACTGTGCAATAGGTCTCATGGCTGCCTAATTATAATTTGAATGGTCTTCTACCCAAGCTTAAGCCTCAGGAGCAGTGTAGAACACCATCTCAGAGACGTAGAGACTTTTGGTCTTTCAAGGTTGCAGAACTGAAATAGGAATGAAAGTAGTTCTTCTTTTAGTAGAGGTATGTCAAGCAAGAGAGGATGTTAGGAAGTAACGCTAAGGTACATCAACATCTGAGAGAGGCAGATAGCACTCAAATAGAGAAAGTGGGTCAATAGGTGGATTTGGAGTATGTAGTGAAATTTAAATCTGGGTTAGACTGCATGTATGTGAAAACGTGAAGTACATTTAATAAGGTTAGTGAGTTACAGACATACATTGCTGTGTGGAAAAGTGACACTGTGATCGTAACAGACCTAGTTCAAGAAAGTGCCAGTCTGGTTGTTGCATTTCCCTAGTTACTAGGCATTGAGAAAAGGCAGGAAAGAATAAAAAAAGATGAGAAGTGCCACTTTTAGTTAAGGCAAACTTTGCAGCAGTTGAAAAAGAGGATATTTCAGAGGGTTCAGCGACAATTGATTTGATTAGAGCTAGGAAATAAGTGTACAATTGCATTGCTTGGTAATATCTATATAGACCACCAGCTAGAGAGAAGTCTATAGAGGAGCAAATCTGCAACAAAGTTACATTTAAGTGTAAACATCCATTGGGTAATTATAATGGGAGACTTTAATTACCCTTGTATAGACTAGGATAATGGTAACATAAGGAGCAGCAAGGCATAAGTGTTCTTAGGTAACACAGTTTGGGGCTGGAGGAGCACAGCAGGCCAGGCAGCATCAGAGGAGCAGGAAAGTTTGACGTTTTGAGTCAGGATTGCGTTCAGGAGAGGTTCCTATAGCAGTATGTATCTTCTCCAACAAGAAAGGAGGCCTGGTTCTTGGGAATGAGGTGGGCCAAGTGGACAGTGGGAACACATTTGAGGGACAGTGATCATTGTATCGTGAGGTTTAGGATAATGCTGGAAAATGACCTTGGTCATCCCAGAGTCGAATCATCAACTGACGCAAATGGAGCAAGAATAAAGCTGGACTGGAAAGAGTGGAACTAAAGGTTAGCAGGAAAATCAGTGGTTGAACAATGGGCTGCTTTCAAAGAGAAGATGGTCTGATCATAGTCAAGGTATATTCCTACTCCTCCTCCTCCCCCCCCACTCCCCCCTCTGCCAAAAGGTGAGACATATATACCAGACCTCCCCCTGACAAAGGAGATGGAAATGATATTAAAGAAAAAGTATAATCATGACATGTCACATAATAAATACAACAGAGAACTAGGCTGAATACAGAAGATTCAGAAGGGAGGTAGAAAAGCAAGTACAGGAAGAAGAAACTGATTATGGAGAAAACGAGCTTCTTTTTATAAAGGAAAATTCCAGTCTTCTATAAGCACATCACTCACAAATGAGTGTTAAAAAGAGGAACAGGGCCTACATTAGGGGCCTAAAAGGGGATTTACATTGAGGTAGGAAGTAAAGCTGGGGTGTAAATTAATACTTTACATCCATAAGGCAGGTGCTGCTCAGACCATGGTGAAGACCAGGGGAGACGATGGCCTTGTGGTATTATTGCTGGACTGTTAATCCAGAGGCCCAGGTAATGTTCTGGAGACCTGTGTTCGAATTCTGCCACAGCAGATGGTGGAATTTGAATTCAATAAATATTTGGAATTAAGAATCTAATGATGACTGTGAATCCATTGTCAATTGTTGGAAAAACCCATCTGGTTTACTAATGCCTTTTATGGAAAGAAACTCCCATCCTGACCTCGTCTGGCCTGCATGTAACTCCACAGCAATGTGCTTGACTCTTAACTGCGCTCTGGGCAATGAGGGATGGGCAATAAATGCTTTCTGGCCAGTGACGCCCTCATCCCCTGAATGAATAAAGGAAGAAGGGAGCTCAATCACTAGATGGGTTTGAAATTAATAAGGAGGTGATATTGGATACGCTTTTGGTACTTGCACTGGGACCAGTTGAGACGGCATCCAAGAATATTGAAGAGGCATTGGTAATAGTCTTTCCATGTTCCTTGGGTTTAACGGTGGTGTCTAAGGACTAGAGAATTGTAAACATTTACGTCTTTGTTTAAAAAAAGCTTGGCAATTACAGACCAGTCAAAAGGGAAATTCTAGAAACAATTGTTTGGGAAAAAGTTAGTAATCATATGGAAGAGTCAACATAGATTTGTAAGGAAAAATTGTCCAACTTGCTAAGAGTTTTTCAAAGGCTGAACGGAAGGGTCAGTGAAGGTGTGGCTGTTGATGTGGACTTCCAAAAGGCATTGATAGGGTCACATGACAGACTTAGGGAAAGTTATAGGATGTGAAATAGAAAGGACAAGAAGCAATGTGGGTATGAGAATAATGGAGAGTAATACTTCCTTTTCAGTAAGGAATAATGTTTGTAGTGGAATTCCCCAGGCTACCACTGGGACCTTTTGTGTGTCTTCATAAACTATCAAGAGATTTGATAGAGGTTCTCAAAATCATGAGGTTTCTGGACAGCGTAGATGAAGGGAAACTGTTCCTGTTCGTAGGAGGATCAAAAACCAGAGGACACGGTTTTAAAGAGTTTTGCAAAAGAAGTAAATACAATTAGTAACCAAAGCCAATTTCACACAGTGAACAGTTAATGTCTGGTATGCTCTGCTGGAAGTGTGGTGGAGGCAGGTTCATTTGAGGCATTCAAGAGGGCATTGGATGATTATTTAAATATATAAACTATGCAGCGTTATGAGCAAACACAGGTGTTTGGCAATCAGTTAAAATGCTTAGAGCTGGTACAGACACAAGGGCTGAATGACCTCTTTCTGCACGGTAATCAATCTGAGATTCTGATTTGAGTGGTTGAATTTTTAACCCCTGTTTACTGTGAGGTTTTCCTGTTAGTAGTATATCGACATTTTATGACCATTTGAGAGACAGGAAATAGAGAAAATATAAATCAAGGATCCATCTTAAAAACAACTGCACGTTTTCTGTAGCTTTTGTGATCTACCTTCCAAAGGAGCCGCAACAGTTGCTATAGTGTTGAATCTTTGCCAAGTAGCAGTTAGATGAGTTCTGAAATATATCCTTTCCAAGAAATCAAGGGTATGCAAATGTGTTTGCATTAATCACACTTTCTGGGTTTCCTAAAGCACCTGATTGCCCATAAAATAATTTTTGAAGTGCAATCATTGCCAAGTTAAAGTCAATTCAGACACATCAGGTTCCTTCAAAATGCAGTGAAGTACCTGACCAGTTTGTTTCTGTTGAGGGAAGAATGTTGGCCAGAGTACTGAGAAACCCTGCTGCTGTTATTTGATTGATACCATGTGATCTTTTATATTCCCAAAACTGACAGAGGTGACCTCAGTTTAGTATCTTAACTTTGAGATGGCACTTAAAAACTCGTAAGAGTTAGATTGGATTGTCCCCCGAATTAAGTGATCAACATTTATAACTTGATTGGTGAAATTGAGTTAAATTGTATTTGTTTTAATAGGTATGATACAAGAATTATGTAATTTTGGAATTAATTTGATCTCAAGTGCTGTTGAAAGCAGTGAACTTTAAAGTGCAATGTTACACTTCTCATTTTTAATATATCAATTTAAAAACTGTTTTCCAGTATAAAACTCTGCCTATTAGTTTGATGTATGTGAAATGTTCTTGAGGTGAATATAAACAGCCTTGTTGACGATATGAATGTAGTCAGAAGCTCTTCAAACA
The DNA here is from genome assembly GCA_024137785.1 of Ginglymostoma cirratum. NCBI lineage: Eukaryota > Metazoa > Chordata > Chondrichthyes > Orectolobiformes > Ginglymostomatidae > Ginglymostoma > Ginglymostoma cirratum. The sequence goes on from JAHRHZ010000133.1 coordinate 9,403,807, forward strand.
GTCAGGTTCATTCTCAGGTAGTTACCAGTGATGGTGCTGGCAGCTAGGATATGGATTTTGTGGGAAGTTCTAAGGCAGTAATTAATTCGAGCAAAATTCTGCTTAACCAATGTCCTGTAAGTAATTTGATAATTTAGCGATCACGAACAAATCAAGAGAGGTGGTTATGAGATGGCGCTGCAGGGCTTTCAGTATACCTGTGAAAGCTGAATGTTAAGGATTGGATGCTGCTGAGGGGTTCATACAGTTGGGGATTACCAGAGGTAATCCCATGTCCAGGAAGAGAAGTCATTGTACAGTAGATGATTCTCTGGTTACTGTTAGATAAAAATAGAACAAAGCAAGTGCAGTCCCGTCCAGCTGGGCAAGCATTGGTGTATCAACAGTTCCAGGAGAGAAGTGCAAGACTTGAAAATAGAGAACCGTTAACAAGTAACTATTAACAGGGCACCATGATGGCGCAGTGGTTAGCAATGCTGCTTTGCAGTGCCAGGGACCTGGGATCAGTTCCAGTCTTGGGTGACTTTGTGTGGAGTTTGCACATTCTCCCCTGTACTGCATGGATTTCCACCAAGCATTCTAGTTTCCTCCTGTATTCTGAAGATGCACAGGTTAAGTGGATTGGCTGTACTAAATTACCCTGTAGTGTCCAGGGATGTGCAGACTAGGTGGATTAGCTACAGTAAATATGGGATTGTGAGTAGGAGTGGGATGCTCTTCAGAGACTCGGTGCATACTCAATGGGCTGAATGGCCTCTTTCTGCACTGTAGGGATTCTATGATCTATGATAACAATATCAGCTAAAATAGAGCCAAGCAAGGGAAGTATGTTGGTGGGTGGTTGAACAATACTAGAGTAGAGAGGGCAGCAGAGGGTTTTGTAGGCAGTGTGGTGGCTCAGTTGTTAGCAGTGCTGCTAAACAGTGCTGGGGACCCAGTCCAAAGATGTGCAGGTAGGGTGGACTGGCCATGCTAAATTGTCCATAGTGTCCAGAGATGTGCAGGCTAGGTGGGTTAGCTATGGTATATGTGGAGGTCTGGGTGGGATGATCTTTGGAGGGTCGATGTGGACTCGATGGGCCGAATGGCCTCTTACCACACTGGAGATTCAATGAGGATGAAGGAATGAAACTAGACAAAAATGAGTTGCTTTAAATGAGGTTTGGTTTGATGAGCAAATACGAATAAGGGAAGTGGCAGAGACACTGATATGATTTTGTTTTTAGTGACAGTAGTCCATGAGCTCCTAGTTGCTTTTGTGGAAGAGACAGTAGAGGCAGTAAGTCAGGGTTATCTCTCATTGCAGAATGATCTTGGAGTAGTGAGTACTTTTAGCAGATGAGCAGGATCCTATGGTATTTTAAGTTGTCCAGCCACGATTTGATTTGATTTATTATTGTCACATTTTGTACCTAGGTACCGTGAAAAGTTTTGTTTTGCATACAATACAAACATCATAACAAAGAAAGATCATAGGGTGATTGAGCAGAGTGAGGAGTACAAAGTTACGGCTGAAAAAAGGGAACAAAAAGCAAGATCAACATTAGATTTGCAATTTGAGAGGTCCATTCAGAATTCTAGTAACAATGGGGAAGAAGCTGTTCTGGAGCCTATTGGTAAGTGTGTTTATGCTTTTGTATCTTCTGCCTGACGGAAAAGGTTGGAAGAGATTATAACTGGAATGGGAGGAGTCTTTGGCTGCCTTTCCCAGGCATTGAGGAGTGTAGTTGGAGTCAATGGATGGAAGGTTGGCTTGCATGATGGTCTGGGCTGTGCTCAGAACTTTCTGTAGTTTCTTGCGGTTTCTTACGTTGGATAGTGAATAACTAAACAATTTATTTGCCATTCCAGTGTGGACACCTTGTACAGTCCTCGTCTCTCCTTCCTTCAGCCCCAGGTGAATGGCCAAAGTGAAAGCATTGGACTTGGTCATAAAAGGTAGAGTGCAAGTAAGCCAATCCATTGCTGCTGTGAAAAGAGTAGCAAAGTTGAGATTTTTGAATTTGCAATTGAGTGAATTGTTTTCTTCTCCCCGGTGCCCCCTCTCCCCCAAAGGCAGACACAAAGCGGGTAGGATTGATATCGAAAAGAGAGTGGATAAAAGTGATTCAAGCTGGCCTTTCCTTTGGTTGATACAGATAGGAATGTTAACTGGAGTAAGATTGAGTATTGGTGTTCTGTACAAATTGGTAGACTTAATTCCTTAAGCCCAGTGCTTCAAAATTCAGGAGACTTGTTTTTGAACATAATCCTATTAAATATGTTCCATTGTGGAATCTAGACATGGAATAAGATAGTGGGCTTCATTACTAAAACAGATGATGGTCTAAATCTGTCTGCACTGTTAGTCTTTGGAATCAGTGGTGTAGTAACTCCAGCCCTCCCCACTCTAGCAGTTTTGAAAAGCAGCTCGTGTATGTGATAATTTTTAAGTCACATACATGCAGAAATTGTATCTACATTGCTCTGTTTAAAATATAAACTAAAAATAAAATTCCATTGAGAAATACAGTGCAGGTATTTTAAGTATACAGTCTGTTTAGGAGTTGTGTTTGGTACTTTCATTAGCTCCTGTCTATCCATATCTTTGGTTTCCCTTAAAAGGTGAGAATTTAAGAAAAGCTGCTAATGCAGAACCAAAACTTTCCTATACTTAACCCACCTGAATACCACCAATATGGTCACTTCTGCAATGGAGAGATGATCCTTGCTCTTCTGTGTAGTGACCAGTGTTGTCCTCTTGGTCATTGTATAGATGACTGTCCCATATTATAAGGAAAGCATTACTAGTGCTACGTGAAACAGCTGTGTGTAAAAGCATGAACATGAGAAAGCAGTCAATTTTAATAGAAAAAAATATAGGACAGGGCACCAACATTTGTTGATGGAGTAGGTTATAAGAGGGCGTTGGAAGAAGTTGGAGAGGCAGAGGGCTTTAGAAAAGGAATTCCAGAGTTTGGGGCTCAGCCAACCAAATGCACCTTTGCCATTGGTGGAGTAAAAGGTGCAGAGCTGCACAAGAAACCAAAGGAGCTGAGTGGTTTGGAAGGTGTAGGAGGTGGGTTGTAGGATGGATGAGATCATGGAGATAGTGTTTAGTCAGTTGAACATTTTAAAGTGGATGTATTTAGGTAATGGACATCTGCAGCAGAGTGGAAGTAAAGTAAGTTGCTCATGGAGATAAACCGCAGTGCTGACTGATTTGCCTGAAAGACCTTGTTCTGTAATATTCCATGACATTTTGTTTTGCTTTGACTACCATACATCATATACATGTATAGCTATTAGCTTTCTGATTGAACCACAGCTTGAAATATTCAACTTGAACAATTATCACCCTAAAACCATATCTAGCTTGCAATTGGGAATAAAATGGCACCTCTCTGTGTGAAAATGGAAAATAAGTAATTGCAAATCTGGAACAGAATCTGTTCTAAGGCATGCTACTTTTCATGAAATTGACTGATTAAATTGCATATATACAAATTTTGTTCTGCATTTTGAATAGTATTTTTATTCCATAGGTCCCCCCAACATTGAAATGTTTTATATTCTGGTTATTCCAAATCACAGTGCAAGTGAGATAAAGTTGGCCGAATGAGAGCAGCAAGTTTGAAGACCAGCAATGCAACAGTTGATTTTTAAAATCTAGAGTTGTTCTAAAAAGCTGAAGACTTTGTTTATTTTCAAATGTGACAATGGGATTAAAAATTTGTTTAATTTTTGTGAAATGCAAAATAACTTGTATTTATTTATATTGCCTTTTAAGTCCTTGGGTATTCCATGGTGGCTTGCAATTCATAGCTTTGGGATATAGTTGCTGCTATAGTGTAGGTAATGCAGCAGCCAATGTGCATGCAGCAACATTCCACAAAAATTAATAAGATTTAGAACCAGTTTTGTTTTCTTCATCTTGGTGAAGGGATAAATCCTGGCGTAGGCGCCAGAAGAACTCCCTTCTCTGAGTAGAGTCATGCAGTCCTAGAGATATAAAGCACGGAAACAGACCCTTTGATCTAACTTGTCCATGCCGACCAGAGATCCTGTATAAATCTAGACCCATTTGGCCCATATCCCTCTAAACGCTTGTTATTCATATACCCATCCGGGTGCCTTTTAAATGTTGTAATTGTACCAGCCTCCCCCACTTTCTCTGGCAGCTCATTCCATACACGCACCACCCTCTGCGTGAAAAAGTTGCCCTTGGGTCCCTTTTTAATCTTTCCCCTCTCACCTTAAACCTATGTTGTCTAGTTTTGGACTCCCCAACCCCAGGGAAAAGACCTTGCCTATTTAGCCTATCCATACCCCTCATGATTTTATAAACCTCTATTAGGTCACCTCTCTGCCTCTGACACACCAGGGAAAATAGCCCCAGCATATTCAGCCTTTTCCTGTTGCTAAAACCCTCCAACCCTGGCGACATCCTCAAATCTTTTCTGAACCCTTTCTAGTTTTGCAATATCCTTCCTATAGGAGGGAGACAAGAATTACATGCAATACTCCAAAAGTGGCCTAACCGGTGTCTTGTACAGCTGCGACATGACCTCCCAACTCCTATACACAATGCACTGACCAATAAAGGCAAGCGTACCAAACACCAATTCACTTGCTAGTGATTTTTAAAATATATCTATTTTAGGGGGTAGAAAGGTCTTCAGTACTTTGAATAGCTCATGTAATAGTTGGCACATCTACTGGTGCAGCTTTACAGCATGTCCTTAAATGCTGTGGTGATTTGAATGTTGAGAGTTACTTGTTCTCAATGTTTTTTTTAATCTTGCTATTGATAGATTTGGGGTTACAATGAACATTTGACTGCAACAGCATCCCACACAGATGAAGTGAGTCAATTGTAATATTAGGAAATGTATAGATAAAATGTTTCATTGGAATTTTCCATTTAATCCCTTTGTCTTCGTCCCATCTACCCAGCTGTTGAGGACATGGACATGGACTCATGCTAAGAAAAGGCTTCAAAGGAGCTGATAAATTGTTTCGTCCCTCAATTGGCCATTTTATGTGCATGTTTAGGCAGTGAATGATAACAGACCCGAAACGTCAGCCTTCCTGCTCCTCTGATGCTGCTTGGCCTGCTGTGTTCATCCAGCTCTACATCTTGTTATCTGAGATTCTCCCAGCATCTGCAGTTCCTACTATCTCTGAATCAATTATGGACTAATTACTTTGTCTGATATTATACACACATGCTGTCTCCAGAATGGATCACTGGATAGCTATTATGAATGGGAACCATGAGGGACTTCACCCACCTAGCCTGTGGGTGTTTGAGCCATTTGCCTCCCAGACTGAGATCAGATAGTTCAGCATAGATTAAGGATTGGTTTAATGCATTTCTGACCTCCATGGCCCTGAATTCACTGATTTATGTATGCTGCTATTTGTGGCAACAAAATCATAGGAATGTGGGCTATGTTTTGATCCCTTCAAAGTGCCAAAACCTCAGCACATTTTCATCTCTGTGGGAATAATACTCGAGGAAATACCTTGGAAGATGGGGGAGGAGGAGACAACTGCATACTGTATTTTAATGTATTTCTATTTGCATCCTGTAGGCTGCCATTCTTCACTGTGTTGGTGGCTAACTTGCTGACACTTCAGAATTCACCTTTTTCTGATGAATTCGTTTTTATTTTGCTGAGGATCTTGTGTAGGTGGTTGTAATGTTTCTGAAGCTCATTAAAGGATGTTAATGACTTAATTTGTACATGTGGCAATTTCATGCTAATGTCAGAACCTACAAGTCATTTAGAAAATTGTGCAGTTAGAGAATGTAAACCCATGATTCAAAGATGCATTAACTTGCACATTTATCCTTTATACATTAATCACGTTTCTTTCCACTTTTTAAAAAAAAATCCCTACATATTATATTGCCAGCATGTTAATAAAAGAGAATGTTTTTGAATCACTGTTCATTTCTAATTGCTATACCGCCATGATTTTCAGTCTTTCAGTACTTCTGAAATTGGGACCTTCTAATCCCTGAAGCTTACTCTTATGCTGATGGCAAATATACCAACTGAGTTAGCCAATAGAGCACCCTTTTCTTTGTAACGTTGTACAGTTGTCCAGTGACAATAAATAAAATTCTACAGCTATAGAATGTCTTGTCATTTTCAGTTAAAGTAGTTGAGGCATTGTTTCACATTTCAGGATGATCTGGCAAGCAGAGCTAATTTGTGACTTCAAATCCTGTCATGTTCTACCAATGACATTTTTCGAACAGAAAGTTTTGTGTATGTTTTTAATGTAGTCATATTCTGAGAATAATGGACCTTTTCATATTCTCCATTCACTAATCTATCATCAGTCAAAATATGGTGTAATATTAGCTTGCTGCTTGGGATTTTGGTACTTTCCCTAGTTAGAGCTTCTTACTCCACTTGACATAGCTGAGATGTGACAAAGTCAGCTGATTAAACTTAATATAACAGTTGAGGACTAACATCTTTGGAACACCAACTTCCAACCCCTCATTTTGAGAAAGGGGGTGGAAATGATATTTTGAAGAAATGATACTTTGAATATGATTTTCGATAATATATTTCGCACCTCCATCCACCAGGTTAAATACTGACTTTCTACTACTGATACACTGTGGCTGAAATGTGTACCATCTACAAGATGCACTAGAGCAACTCACCAAAGTTGCTTCAAGTCTGCGACCTCTAGCACAAAGAAGGACTTGCAGGAGACTCGTGGGAGCACCACCTGCAAGTTGCCCTCCCAAGTCTCTCAAGATCCTGACTTGGAGCTGGTACTGTTTCTTTATTCTCCCTGTGCCAAAATCTTGGAACTCTTTCCTTAGCAACAGCATGTGGGTGTACCTACACCACATGGACTACAGCAGTTCAAGGTGGTGGTTTCTCCCAGTCTACTTGGGGAGAATTAGAGCTTGGCAATAAATGCTGGCGTCCTTGGTGACCCCCACATCTCATGAATGAATTCAAATAGGCAAAATACTTTGAAATGTTACTATTATTGATTCAGTTAGACATTTCCTTTTAATTTGTTTTAGTTTCTGAAAGATTTGAAAAAATGCTAATTTGAGAAGGTATTAATTAAAATGAAAATTCTGTTTTGTTAATTCAGGTACAGTGTAGCTTTTTTTTAAAAAGCCTTTCTGCTATTGTATTTGTACAAAGATTGTCATCTCCTGGTGACACATCTGTGAAACAATCAGAAACTCAACTTCAATTATTTGCAAGACTTTTATGTTTTGCTTTTAAAATTATAACATCTTGTTAATTTTTTTGAATGAGATTGCCAGTTATGCAAAAATTGCCATTTCAGCAAAAAGCCTAGATCCTGCACAGCAGCATGCTTTAAAAAATACATCTAGAATATTGTATAAGTTTTGATCTCTATCTGCTAAACAATGCTTTGCTCTAGTGGAGGTGCAGCAAAGACTTACCAGACAGTCCCACTATTCCAGGAACAGACTTACGAGGAGAAGTTAAATCAGGATTATCTTTTGGGCTTCAAGAGAATGAGGGGGAGATATCGTTGAAACCTATCAAATTATCTCACGTCTAGACAAGGTAGTTACAGGAAGGATGATCCCGATGGTGGGACAGTCCAGAACTGGGTCCATAATCTAAGCGTACAGCCCTAAGCATTGGAGACTGAGATGAGGAGAAATTTCTTCACCCAGAATGTGGTGAGCCTTTGGATATCTCCACCATGGAATATAGCTGGATATTGCATTTGGGGCTAAAGGGATTAAAGCATATGGGGGAGAAACAAGAACATGCTATTGAGTTAGATGATCAGCCATGATCATGAATGGTGGCGCAGTTTCAAAGGGCAAACGGCCAATGCTTCCTATTTGCTAGGTTTCTTTGTTTATTTATAAAACAAACTCAACTTTTTTTTTTGGGAGGCTGATTCAAGCTATATGAAATGATTGGTCTCCCACTTCTTCCTTGTCTTCATAATGCCCCATGATGACACCTGTAGACATGGGTTCAGCTGATGACTCCCAAAGGTATATCTCTACCAGATCTCTTAATTCCTCTACTGCTGCCTGGTATCAGACTGTTTTTCAAACTTTTATTTTCCAAGGAGCTAGTATTTCCTCCATGTTTCTATTGGGATGACCAAGCTCATTGTCCTCAGTACCTGCCATATAATTTAAACCTTTTAGCCAATAAGTCCATCCCATTTTCTGAGCAGGATTTTTAACCACCTTGATGCCCTGTTTAACTCTGATTTGAATCTCTAACTTCTTATTCTCCCCAGGATAATTATTTTATAATTTCACCTCCAACATCACCTACCTCCAGCTCCACTGACTTCAACCATCACTCAAACCTTCAGTCATTTATGTGACTTGTAGATTCAATTTTCCAACACATTCTTGGCTGCATGCCTGTCACCCTATGATCACTTGTTTATCCAAAGCTCTCATGTCTTTCTCTTAATCTGCATCAAATCCCAGTTCTCCATCAACCCCAGCATTCATGTCCTCGTTGACTTATGTGGGTTTATGTTATCCCAAAATCTCAAATTTTGAAAATGATCCCTATATTTAATTCTCTCCATTACCTCATCTGTTTGCAACCTGACTCTGAAATGCTCATTTTGTGACTCTAGCCTTTTAAGCATCCTCTTTATTTTGCCTCACCATTATTAGTGGCCAGGACCCATGTCCTCTACCCATGCTGTGACATTTCACGTTTGCTTCCATCTCCTGTTTCTCCAAAACTTCTTGGTTACCTCATTAAATTGATTTGCATTAATCTCAACATCTTTTCTTCTCCCCAAGCATCTCCTGAGAATTGCCCTGAGGCTGATTTTTAAAATGAGAAGTATCTTTTGCATCTTCAATAACTTGGTATACTTTTAAACCAATGAAGTATTTGAAATGTAATCACTGCTTAATGTAGGCAAACTTAATTAGACATTTTACACATGGTAGAGTATCTAAGACACCTCAGTAAAATATGAAACAATATTTTGGCAGTATCTGGATATATATTGGCTGAGATGTATCTAATAGTAGCATAGGGTGTTGTATATCCACCTAAGACAGCAGATGGGACTTCATTATAATATCTCCATCCAAAATACAGTCTGACAAGGCAACACTCCCAATACTATAGTGTCTGCCCAAATCCTGTGTTCAAGGCTCTGCAATGAATCTTCATCTCAAACCATATGAACAATGATAATACTATCATTTAAGATCAATGTAGTTCTGGAGAAATACTAAGAACAAGCAAAAAATACTTCAGGATTAAATTCAGTAAGCTGCAAAGGGATCTGGTCTGTGTAGATTGGAATCAGAAATTAGTAGACAGAACAGGAATGAATAACCGAACTCTTAGAAGAGGAAATGGTTTGTCTACAGAGCTGACACTCATCAATGAGGGTGAAGCGTAACACATAGACCTCCCTGGATGACTAAAGTTAGAGATGAAAATTAAACAAAAAAGGCAGGTAACAAATGTAAGACTCTAAGTTAAGAACTAAGTTGAACACTGAAAGTGTGGAGAAAATTTGAAGATCTGAAAGGGATAAAGAGTGAGCGTGAGAATAGATCAAAAGCTAACACGAAGAGGAACCAAAAGTCATTTGCAATTAAAAGACAGGCCAAAGAGAGGTCGGAGATAGTAAGAACTGCTGATGCTGGAGTCTGAGATAACACCGTGTGGACCTGGCAGAACACAGCAGGCCAGGCAGCATCAGAGGAGGAGGAGGAAAGCTGACGTTTCGGGTCAGGACCCTTCTTCAGAAGGCAATAAAAAAGAAGTTGCTCTTGAGGCAGAGAGTATGGATGAGGTACTGAATTAGTACTTTGCATCTGCCTTGATTATTCAAAGACAGTGTTGGCAATATGACATCAAAGAGTTAAAAATAGATAGAGAGGATTATGAGCTTGAAGAGTCATCTGGTCAAGATGGGATAGAAACAGAAAATAGAAGCCAATCAAGCCACCTCTACCTTCAATATAATCAAACCAAACTCCTGTGCTTTACCAATGCCGCTCAACACCAGTGTTGCTCTAATTTTCTTAGTGTCTGCGCAGACCTCTGAGGCCTGTGTTTGGCGCGACTTCTGGGGCTGGAAATCAATGTGTGTGAGACATTGGAGCAGCTGCACGCACCTGAAGCTTAGAGGAAATGTAGCTCAATACTTTTAGGTTTTTGGAAGTCTATCCATTTATTTATTAAATCTATTCAGTGACTTTGCCTCCACAGTCTACTGTTAGAGAATTTCAGAACCAGCAGAATTTTGGAAGATGACAGCCTCTATTGCATCTACTATTTCTGTGACCATTTCCTTTAATACCTTTAGGATGTGGATTATCAGACTCAGGATATTTATCAGTTTTCATTAATTTCTAATGCGCTTTTTTAAAAATGAATACAAATTTCCTTCAGTGTATCCCTCCTAAAAGAGCCTTGCTACCCTGACATTTCTGGGATTTTGTTTTTTTTTGTTTTTTGAAGGGTCCTGAGGAAGAGTCACCGGACCCGAAACTTTAACTCAGTTTTTTCCTTTACAGATGCTGCCAGACCTGCTGAGCTTTTCCAGCAACTTTGTTTTTGTTCCTGATTTACAGCATCCGCAGTTCTTTCGGTTTTTATTAACCTTTCCCTGTCCACTGTCATGCCTTTTAATAAAGTTACCAAGTCTGTCACAGCTAGCTAGCCTTTGTAGTTTCTTTTTATTTAGATTTAAGACTTCCCTTTCTGCATGGCAATGTAAAATTATATCGTGTTATGGCTACTTTTTCTGAAAGGACCACTCACTATGAGATCATTAATAAACCTCTTCTCATAGCACAAAACCAAATCTTAGATCACTTGCTGTGGAATTGGTTTCTCAACGAACGTTTTTATTCACTTGTAGGATATGGAGGTTGCTGCCTGGCTTGCATTTTGCCTGTCCATAATTGCTTTTGAGAAGGTGGTGGTGAACTGGTTCGAATATCTATCATCTTCTTTACTGGAATTCATCCTCCCAAGTATCAGTGCTATGTGGTTTGCCCGATCTCTAGGTACACTAAAATCACCCACAGTTACTGTAGCATCCTTGTTGCATGCCGGTTTAATTTCCTGCTTAATGCCATCCCCTACTCTTCCCCCTACTGTTCAGAGATCTATACATAGCTACCACTATTGTTTTCCTCCTCTTGTTGCTTCTTAGCTCCATCCAGGTTTAATTCAACATCTAAATTATTTGTATCATTATCATTTTTCGCTATTGCACTGCTGTCATCTTTCATTAACACCACCCTACCTCCTCAGTTTTGACTGTTCTTTAGAACATAGAACATAGAACATTACAGCGCAGTACAGGCTCTTCAGCCCTCGATGTTGCGCCGACCTGTGAAACTAATCTGAAGCCCATCTAACCTACACTATTCCCTTATCATCTTTCTAAAGATGAAATACGACTGATGTTCAGTTCTCAGTCTTGGTCACTCCCAGCCATGTCTCCATAACTCTTGACCACATCGTAGTTGTGTGCAATTCATCTACGTTATTGTGAATGCCTTCAAATATAGTACGTTTAGACTGGTTGTGCATTTTTTATACTTTGTCCCTCTTTGCTGCTAGCCCTAGTTTCTTCTGCCTTTCACTTTTGCTTTCTAGCTTTCATCTCCTTTATTTCCCTCACTCTTGTATCCCCCAGCTACTCCAGTCTAAACCTTTTACCCAGTGTACTATCAAATGCCCCTACAAGGTTACTGGACCCAGTCCTGCATCCTAAGTTAATCAAGTGAGGGGACTAAAGTTCTAGTTGAAGTCTTTGAATTTTCCTTGGATACTGGGTGGTAACAGACACAAGAGACTTTAAGATATTACTGAAAACAAAAAAGAGCAAAGAACAAATGCTGCAATTTTGGGCTGATGTACCTAGTGTTAGAGGAGGAAATCTTTATAGCCAATTAATTGATACTTGGTAAAGAATGGGCTAGGAAATGAAAATCAACATGGATTTGCTCACAGTAAATTTTGTCAACGATCTTGATTGAGCTCTTTGAATCACTGAGATGGTGGTTGAGTGTTGCAGTTATGATGTGAGTACTTTCAAGAAATATTTCATGAAATACCACATAATCTTGTTTGCACAACTAAACCCATTTAATGTACTGAAGTGCTACATTGAATATTATTGCACAAGGTGGAGGAGGTAGCATATTAGTATGTGTATTGGGTTGTGTTAGCAAACAAGAAGCGGCCAGTAGAGATAAATGAATTTTTTTTTTGAGATGCTCGAAATAATGGAGTGTCACATTGAATTGGCGTTGGAGACTGATCTATATATGATCTATATCAATAAGCTGAATGAAGGGACTGTGCGTCTTTAAGCTAAATTTGTCAATAATACCAAGATAAGTAGCAAAGTTAGCTGTAAAGTTGAAGTAGAGAATCTGCAAGGTGAAATGGAGAGATTGTGTAAGGGTTCCCATTCCCGTTCCCCCTTGGATTTCAGGAATGACAAGAACAAAATGCCACGCCTCAGAGTCTGGCTCAGTGGCTGATTCATTTGTTCATTGAACGCTTAATGTTCCCTCACTGGTACTTATTCTCCTGTGACTTGTCTGGAATTTACACAAATCTCACAACATCAAATCACTTTCCTGAAACTTATATTTATTACCACAGTTCAAACCCTTCCATGATTTGACTACAATTTAAAATTGCCCCAGTACAAATCCCTGTATGATTTGATTGCAGCTTGCAATCATGTAGTCATAGTCATAGAGTTATACAGCATAGAAACAGACCTTTCAGTGCAACTGTGCCACACCGAGATATCCTAAACTGATCTAGTCCCATTTGTCAGTATTTGGTACATGTCCCTCTAAACCCTTTCTATTCATACAGACATACAGATGCCTTGTATTCTGCTCCACCCCTACCTCTGGCAGCTCTTTCCATACAAGTGAAAAAGGTTGCCCGTCGGGTCCCTTTTAAATCTTTCACCCTCTCACCTTTAAACCTATGCCCTCCAGTTTTGGACTCTCCTTTTCTGGGAAAAAGACCTTGGCTATTCACTGTATCCATGCCTTTTGTGATTTTATAAACCTCTATAAGGTTACCCCTCCATCTCTGCTCCAGGGAAAGAAGACCCCAGCACCCCAGCCTATTCAACTTTTCCCTACAGCTCAAACCCTCCAATCCTGGCAACATCCTTGCAATCTTTTCTGAGCTCTTTCAAGTTTAACAACATTTCATATAGCAGGGAGTCAGTTGTTGCCTGTGTCCGTTATAGGCTACCTCTATCGATCAGTCTCAGTTCTCTCCTGGATGCAGTGACCATTTTCCGATGTCATCCTCCTTTTTGGGTGATTCGTATCTCAGACTGGTTACTTATTAGCATCCTGCTGAATTGTCCAGTGTTTAACACGCCTTTTGTTTGTTCCACATCCTGGTCTAATGTTGTTTCCAATAACAGCAAACAATATGATTCCCTACCTGTCCCTACCTAATGTGTGATACCTCAGTCCATGCATGATGGATTTGTGAATACTGTTTTACCTCTTCATGGGAACCACCTCTGCCATGTATGGCTGTCGTTCGGCGCCATATGTTTATGACAATAGCATTCCCAATTTCTTAATTGCCATTGTATGACTCAATGTCTTATACTATAGTTCTTGATAATGTCTCTTCCAGTCTGTTAATTGCATTAGGCAACGATAGTTACTGTGCACATTACTTGTGATAATGTTACTTCCAGTGTTTTAATGAGCCAGAGTTTCAGCTGGTTCACACTGCTATGAAGACACAGTTAATCCCTTTATACCCACATAGCTCACCCTGTTAGATGTTGAAGTTTTGGCAGTTCATGGTTTACAGCTTGAGATTCTGTCTATGGTTTTGGGACTTGTGGATCTTATGATTTTACATTTCAGGGAAGGTTCCTTCAGAGAGAGAGTGAACATTTGGCAAGTGAAGTGTAATGTGGGAAAATGAGAACTTGTCCGTTTGGGCAGGAGAAACAGAAAAGTACTATTTAAATGGACAGTGTTTTCAGCACTCAATTGTACAGAGGGATCGCATTACAACGTATATGAATCACCAAAACAGTAATGTGCAGGTACTGTGTCCTGTGGAGTCCTGTGTACAGTTTTAGTCATCTTGTTTGGACAAAGATAATTGTAGTAGAATCAGTTAAGAGAAAGTTCACTAGGCTCAACCCCCTCATCCCTGGAATATCTAATGAACAAAAGTTGAAAGATTTACGCCTATTGGAGTTTAGAATAAGGGGTAATCTTCATGAAACATAGAAGGATTTTGGAGGATTTGCTAGGTGGATACTGGGAAAATGTTTCTTGTGGGTGACACAAATTGGGGACCCAGTTTGAGAATAAGAAGTCTCCCCATTTAAAATGTAGATCCAAAATTTTTTCTTCTGCAAGTTACCCTGTGGAATTTTCTTTCCCAGAAAGAAAGGGATCATTGATTCAGAGCAGATAGGAGTGTGTCTAGGATTGTGATCGGAAGACACGAAATTGGGGTTGAAACCCGAATGACTTTAGCCGTGAGCTCATTGAGCAGTGTAGAGCCAAATGACCTATTATTGCTCCAAGGTCCCAGGTTCTTATGGTAAAAGAAAAATGACAACAGAGTTACTAAGTTGACTAAATGACAAAAAACACAATTATCCTGAATAGTTTGTTTTGCATCATAGTCTGAAAACTATGTTAAAGAATGTTTTATGTTTTTAAAGACACTGTATAAATATTGAAAGTTGCAAGGTGCTCTACAGAAGCAACACAAAACATGACATGGCAATGAGCCAGATAAAGAGAAATCAGAGCAGATGAACATAAACACTTAGGAAGGAGGAACAGAAGCAAGCCATGCAGCCCAATGAACCTGCTGTGTCATTCGACATCATGGTCGATCATTTCTTCAATGTAATGTTCCTGCATTGTCTACATATCACTGAATGTCATTAAGTTTCCAAAAACCAATCAATTTTTGTCATGAATGTGATCAGTGACTGAGCTCCTTCAGCCCTCGAGCAGAGCATTCCAAAGATTCACCACTCTGTGATTGAGGAAACTCCTCATTCCAGTCTTAAATGGCCTTCCTCTTATCCTGTGATTAGGTCCTCTAGTTCTGAAGTCATCAGCCTGGAAGGACGTGCTATCTATATCCAAGTTGTTGTACCCTGTAAACATTTTGTATCTTTAGGTGGGGTCATCTTTTATTCTTTGAAAATAGGGAGTACAGACTCTGCTCCACGAGCAGAGATTGGAAACTATCTAATATGCGAACGATTAGTCTGAATCTTCCTTGCACTTCCTCTATGGCAAGAATATCTTTCAGATAAGGAGACCAAAACTGTACATAGTACTCCAGTTGAGGTCTTGCGGACAATTTATATAACCGTACAGATAAATTGAGTCAGTGAGCAAGAACTCTGCCAATAGAGTTTATTGAAGGAAAGTGTGTGAGGCCATCCACTTTGGTGGGAAGAATCCAAATACCAACTATTTTTTAATGGAGAGAGACTTCAAAAAATGAAATACAGATAGAACTGGGTGCATGAAACAAAAGTTGGTATGTGGGGATGGCAAGCAATTAAGATGGCAATTGAATTTTAGCCTTTATTCTAGGGGGTTGGAATTTAAAATTGGGGGTGGGGGGAAGTCTTGTGCAGCTGTACAGTGTGTTGAAGTTTGGCTTGTGTATTTTAAGAAAGGATATACAGTCACGTGTTATTTGCTGATTTGCTCCCTATACCACGTGAGGATGGCCCAGACCCCCTCTTTCTTTTTGTCATACTTGTATTGGAGGCAGTTCAAAAGATACTCATTTGGCTGATTCCTGGACTGAAGGGGTTGACTCAACAGAAATGGCTAAATGTGTCAGGCTTTTATTCATTAGAATTTAGAGTGAGGGTGATCTTATTGAAACACAAGATTCCGAACAGGCCTGACATGTTAGATGTTAACAAGATGTTTCAAATAGGGGGAATCTCTAACTAGGGGACATTACTACAGAATAAGGGGACACTTGTTTAAGATTGAGATGCAAAGACATTTCTTCTCCCAGAAAGTAGTGAATGTCTGGATTTTTCTAACCCAGGAGTTGAGGATGCGAGATCACTGAAAGTACTTGAAAGTTGACAGATTTTTGACAAATATATTGGGGGTTTGAGAACTGAGGATCTGGCTTGAGAGATGACTTGAGGTGTTGGGCAGATTGTCCCCATGATTTTATTGAATGGTGGGGTCGGCTTGAGGGGTTGAATGGCCTGCTCTTATTTCTTTTGTTCTTATGCAGCAAGACACTTTTACTACTACACCCAAATCCTCTTGGAGTGAATGCCCACATACCATTTTGCCTTTCTAATTGCTTGCATGCTAGCTTTTAGTGACTCCTGGACAAACCCACCCACATCTCCATTTAAATACTATTTGGCTTTTCTCTGATATTTCTGTCGGAAAAGTCAGGATTCCGTTATTTGGTCCTTGTTCCTGCTTCACTGTTCAATGAGAGGCATGGCTAATGTGATTGAGCTCTTTTCCACTTCCCTGCTTTCTAACACCCCTCCGCTATTGTCAACCAAAACTCAGCTTTGAATACATTTGATGACCCAGCCTTTCTTTTCTGGGTTTGAGAATTTCAAAAATTAATGACTCAGAATTAACAGCAAGTCTTGATCTTAAAAAGCAGACGCCTATTTTTAAGTTTCCTAGTTCTTGACCACCACAAGAGGAAATATCCTCTTGGCCTCGAGGCCATTAAGATCCCTCAGAAACATGAGTGTTTCAATAAGATCACCACTAATTCTTCTGACTTCCAATGAGTTTAGGCCCAACTTGCTGAACTGTTATTCATAAAATTACCTCTCTATCCCAGCAATAAACGTAATAAACTTTGTCTGAACTGCCCCCAATGGAAGTCTATCCCTCCTTAAGATGACCAAAACTGAACACCTATTGTAGGTACAATCTCATCAGTGCTTTAAATAGTTGTAGCAAGCTGTTCCTGCTGTTATACTCCATTTCCCCATGCTATAGAGGCCAGTATTCCAAACTGGTCGAGGTCAATTTTCCATCTGCCAAAATTTTGCCGTATTACTTAATATTAATTGTGAATATTACTGTGAATATTACATTATTCACAGACTCTGGTCCAGTTCACAATTTGCTTTTCTACCTATCTTTCTCATCACTTTTGTCTACAATATATGTGGTCCCTCCACCCAAGTTATTGATATAGATTGTGAGTAGTGAATCCCGGCATTGATTCTTGTCACAGCAAATACATGCTACTAATGTGAAAGACTATCGCTGCTAAATCGGAAAGACTTGTGTATTACAAGGCTGATGTTTGTTAGTAGTATCTGAAATATGATGAATTTCTGTACACTTTGGTCACAGAGGAACAAAGCTAAATGTAGAGTACTGATTTAGCTGTCGTACGCTTTCAATTTCCACCATGCCAGGTTCTCAACATTGAGTGAACTTTACCTTTTTTCCTTCTACTATATGTGATAAGTGCTGCCAATTGAGTATTTGGATTACAAATCAAATGTGTATTTTAGTTTTTAGTTAGTCATTCAGAATGCCAAAAATTGAGTTACTTTAATTTGCCATAACAGCGTCAGAAAGGGATTTGAATAGATACAATTCCCGTGACTACTATTGTGTATTTAGAGAATATTGAAACTGGATTTAGTTTGACAGTATGACATTTGATTCCAGACAAGAGACCCTTGGAACTAGCAGTGTTATTTGGATATTACTTGGAGGAATTTAGTGTGACAACTTGTTTGAGCTTCTAGGCTTTTGGAGCTGCTGATATAACATTTTTCGTTATATCCTTATGTATTTCTCATAATAATGATGAGATTCAGAGATAAAGAATTTTTAAACCCCATTTTGGGTTGGGAATATTTGCTACAACACTCACATTTCCTCCAACACTCTCACTTCCTCCAATGCCTATGGAAAAATATTCAGAATTGAGGCATTTTGATAAGGTAAAAAGAGTAATAAACTGATCCTAACAGTAGGATGGTAAGCAAACAAGCCAAAGATTTAGGACAATTGGGAGATGAACTAGCAGGGTTCTTGTATTTTTATGTGTTGCTATATTCTGGAATGCACTGTCTAAAAAGGTAGTTGCAGCAAATTCACAAATTACTTCCAAAAGGGACTTGAATAAATACTAAAAAGAAAATATTGCAGGGCTTAGAGAAAGGGCTGTGAATTGAGACTTACTCTGTCTTTCTAAGACTCCGATTCAGAGGGCCAAATGATTCCATCTTTGTTTCAAGATTCTATGAAAAGAGACAACTGTTGCCTTCTGTGCTATTGTGATCGCCATTCTTGACCTGTTGAACAGCAACCACCTCTCCCAGCCCCTTCTCCATCTGTCAATTCATTATGTAACAATGATGCCTAATGACTTAAGTCACACAATTTTGGAAGTTATTAATTATTAGTTTGAGCTCACAGCCCTTTTGCATAAGAAATGGGATTCAAATCTTAGCTATTTCTTTGTCATTCTGTCTCAACTACTAATGTCCTTGGGGCACTCCTTGGTTTCTTTCTTCAGCAACGCATCTTCCTGTTTCTTGGACCTTTGTAATTTGCTGAGCGATTAATTTAGCAAAAAAAACTTTGGCAGAAATAATGACAAATGTATTTTGTTTGCTGTTTTAGTTGGGGACTTTTTTCTAAATGTTGAATGATATAATTGCATCCAGGGACAGGAATGGAGAGGATCAGTTTGTCTGGAAAACTATTTTGTCTTTCTGTCTGGGTTGTTTTGATTGGTTAGTGGGTGAAGCCTGGTTCACATAGTGTGCACAAAATACTTGTGCCCATGCCATATATATTGCTGTGAATGGTTGGTGGTAGTGGGACAAAAACAGTGGAAGGTAAGGATGTGGTATCTGTTGACAGTTGCGTTTCTGGTTCCTTGTCCCGCCAGATCTTCCAGCATCCACGTGAAGAGACGCAAAGAAACAACATAGCAAAACTGACAACAATAGCCCCAGCTAGGGACAAGAAAGAACCTCTGCTCCCGAGTCCAAACAATGTAACAGCTCCGCACACTTTGGGCTAGGGCAGTCATATTACAATCATACATATACTTAGGTTATTAGGAGAGATTATACAATTTTCTCTAGAATTTAGAAGATTAATGAGTGATCTGATCAAAATCTTCAAGATATTAACAAGAAAAGACAGGGATGATAAAAATAAACTATTTCCACTGGTTGGGGAGCCCAGAATTAGGAAGCATAGTTTGAGAATTAGGTTCAGACTGTATGGGAGAGAATACACAAAGGATGGTTAGATATTTGGAACTCTGTTTCATAAACGGCAATAGATGCTGGATCAGTTGATTTTAAATCTGAGCTGTATAAATTTTTGTTAGGCAAAGTTATTAAGGGATATGGACTAAAGGGAGATAAATGAATTTGGGACACTGATCAACTATGATCTCGCTGAATAGTGGAACAGGTTCAAGAGGTGTAATGGCCAACTCCTGTACCTACGTTTCAATGATATTTATTACTTTAATGCAGTAGTATTCCATTATGGCAGGCAGGGACATAATTACAATCCAAGATGCATTTAAGTCTGCACTAACTTAACATATCGGTTGATGCAATCTTGTGTATTGTGTATGGAGCCAAAAATGCCTTAGTAGCGTCTTGGATTGTAAAAATATTCCTGAATAAAAGTTTAAAGAATTGTGGATGCTGTAAATCGGAAACAAAAACCGAAATTGCTGGAAAAGCTCAGCAGTTTTGGCAGCATCTGTGGAGAGAAATCAGTGTTAATGTTTTGGGTCCGGACCTGAAGCATTAACTCTGATTTCTCTTCACAGATGCTGCCAGACCTGCTGAGCTTTTCCAGCGATTTCTGTTTTTGTTTAAAATTTTCCTTATTGTTTATTCAATTGACAAGGTCTATAACCTTCAGTTTCTCCACACATGATCCCAATTTGGATAAAAATTGTACTTGTACTAATGGTATTTACTATTCAAGTAATGTTTCTACACCCATTGTCACAAAGTGTTGAAGTCCTAAAGAGACACATTTGTATGGAGTTTCACAGCCTGCGTGATTGGTGATATTAGTGGCTGGGAAATCTTTCATGTGGGATAGACATTTAAGAAAAGGTTACATTGCCAAGGATGAAATATGCACGAAGCCTTGTAGGGTGTGTGGGAAGGCCTGAGGGCTTATGTAGGAGTAGAATGTGTGATACAGGTACAGCTGCCAATGGTTGGTGGTGATGGGGATGGGGTGTTTAAGAGAACATAAGCTAGCCCTGTCTTCCACTGTTTCACGTCAAGGTACCTGCGGCTGGAGAGATTATTCCTGTGATAAAGGAGGTGGGATTGATGGAAAGGCTAAGGATAGACAGAATAAAGTGGCGATGACGTCGAAAGAGATAAGAGGTACTGCAGATGCTGGAGAATCCGAGATAACCTATCTCCTCCCTACCCCTCTACCTACACTCACCTCTACTGGCTCCATCCCCGCCTCTTCGACATGTCTGCCTCCTTTCCACCTATCCTCTCCTCTATCCATCCTCTATCCGCCTCCCCCTCTCTCCCTATTTATTTCAGAACCCTCTTCCCCTCCCCCATTTCTGATGAAGGGTTTAGGCCCGAAACGTCAAGTTTTCCTGTTCCTATGATGCTGCTTGACCTGCTGTGTTCATCCAGCCCCATGCTTGTTATATCGATGATGTCGAAAGGATGGATGTGACATGGGAGCGATGGCATGGGAAGGCTGTGTCAGATGATGGATGATGGTTAAATGTGACAAATTATCGGGGACAGTTATTTAATGTAGCATAGTATAAAGCTATTCTTTGTGCTAAAAGTGAAGTTTTACTACATTTGGATAAATAAATTTTAGAAAAATTGTCAATGAATTTAAAGAAAACATCAGCACTGATTCTACAGATGATGAAAATGATATACTATGCAGAGTTCATACATTTTCCAAATCCATATAATTGGACTCAAGAAAGGAGCAATTGTGATGTTGCCTTGAGATGTGAATCCTGAACAAGGTTGATAGTTAGGATGCAGTTTCCTTTTGGGATGCTGAAGTTATAACAGGAAGATTTCAAGGTAATAAACAGTGTTTATTCTTTGAATAATATGCCAAGAAAATGCCAATCGGCATTTTAAACTTAGAAAATAATATTTTCATTTTAGATTTCCATCGTCTGTGACATATAAGCAAGTCAGAAGGCTAGATTCCTGACAGAATTTGTTGAATTCTTCCACTTATTTTTATACATTGACAGCTTTATGTATCTTTTTCCAAAGTGAGAATGTTCCTTTTCTGTTCAAGATTTTTGTGAAAAAATGACTGGAAGTCTTTTTTAAGCAAGTTCCGCTGCATTAAATATACTAACATGGCTGTGAATATTTTATGGGTCTGCGAGTAAATGTAAAAAATATCTCCGATTCTTTGTGTTGTCTCAGTGACCTTGCTATAGATAGGGAGGAAAAGCAACTTCAGTTCACTTTATATTTTGCTATTAGCACTTGTACTAGTTTTGTTAACCTTGTCCCTGTGTGGCTTGGCCAGTTTCTAATTTTATCTACCCTTGTGGTATATCCCCTAGGAAAAGAGACTAAACTTGCTATAGAATGCAACAAGCTCTCAGTATTAGACATTGAACAACCTGCAACTTGCCATTGCAGCAATGCCATTACCACATGCACCTACTGACATGCGATTCTCTCATTTCCAGCAATCATCTACTCTTTGCAACTGTTTGCAGGACAGCACGCTTCATGTACAAATATGTACTGTGTTGAAGACCAGCTTTCATATTGATAAAATTCGAGTAAAGTTTTGAGCATCTGTCAAATTTAAGCAGTTTATTTCATTAAAATGTGTATTTTAAGCTAGATTTTTCACTGCTGTTCCTCAGTTGTTCGGTTTTGTTAAATCAGTGCAGAATTGGGTTAAATTGAGGCCTCATTTGCCTCTGTAGTGAATGTAAAAGATCCCAAAGTACGAGCTCAAAAGAAGAGCAATCAGTTAGTTCTGACCCCAAGATGATATTGTTTTCTTGACCGATGTCTGGAAAAAGAAATTACTCGGCCAGTTACCACATTGTAGGGGAGATGACAGCCTAATGGCGGTATTGCTGGAGACCCAGGTAATATTTGGGGGGTGCAGGTTCGAATCCTGTCATGGCAGCTGGTGGAATTTGATTTCGATAACAGTCTTGAATTAAGAGTCTAATGATGACCGTGAAAGAATTGCTTATTACCGGAAAAACCCACCCGATTCACTCATGGTTCTTCTGTTAAAGGACATGGTCTAGCCTACAAGTGACTACAGACCTGTACTACTATGTTTGACCCTTAACTGCTTCTAGGTGATTAGGAATAAATGCCTGCTCAGCATGTGACACATTCCAAGAATGTAAAAAAAATTTGTTTGAGATCTTGGGTACACATTGTGTGCTGCAGTACCTACACCTCCAGAATATCTCATTTGGCTGCGAAATGATTTGTGACTTCTAAGATCATTGAAAGGTGCTCTGTAAGTGCAAATTCATTATTTATCTCTCCCTATTCCAATGAATAACAAACACTATTACAGGATCACTTTAATTTGCATGATTAAAGGGTAGAGGAAGTGGCTAAGGAACAGCTTTGTAGGAATCATTGAATATATATTTGAATAGGAGGCTGACTGTACTCAGTTTGGTGAATTAGCAGGATCAAATGAGCTGCACAGGTTGTTTTACCAAACACTGTCTTGATTTAAATAGTCTGTGGAGAGCTACAGTGATTCTTTTATCTCTCCAATCATCTCCAATTGACTCCAGCACTTAGTATAGATCTTGCCAATTCATCCTGTTGAAAGCTTTTTCATAATCCACAAAGCAGATATACACAGCCAGGTACTATATATTGCTTTAACTTAACCCTCATCACTTCTATTGCCTCTCTAGTTCCACCAGTCTTTCAAAACTAAATTGATAATTTCCAATGTAATGGCTTTGTTTGGATTCCAATATATTTGCTAAGATCTTTAACGTTCGTGTTAATGCTTGTGTACTGTTTCTTCTTGTCTTCTGTATTAAATAAATCTATTCACGCTTACTATCGTACCCCACATCTGGTATTATATCTTTTTGTTTTGTATCTGTTACACATTAAGCACTGTGTATTGCTCCTCTATTTTAAGCAGCTATTTGAAGATTAATTTATGTTTTGTGTTAAGTGATTTATTGCAAGTAAAGGCAGCAGAGTTGACTAACCAGAGTGGAAGCACTGAACCTTTTGTTTAACTGTATATTGTATGGCATTGACTAATAACTGTGCACAATGACCATTGTAATGCAAACAAGAAATTAATAAGAAGGAACTTGATAGAATTGTGACTTTTTTTCTTCCACTGAAGTTTGTTGCAGTCTACAGGTGCAGTCAGTCTCCCAAGATGAACAATGGATTTGTAATCCAACCTAACCCTATAGAGCTAATAAGGTGTGGGCCTGGATGAACACAGTAGGCCAAGCAGCATCAATAGGAGCAGGAAAGCTTGACGTTTTGGGCCTAGACCCTTCATCAGAAATGCATTTCTGATGAAGGGTCTAGACCCGAAACGTCAAGCTTTCCTGCTCCTATTGATGCTGCTTGGCCTGCTGTGTTCATCCAGCCCCACACCTTGTTATCTCAGATTCTCCAGCATCTGCAGTACCTTTTTATCTCTAACCCTATAGAGCTTGCTGTTACATACAGAGCATTTCGTTGTAGATGAAATATTACCACCCACTGACTTCTGCTGACAGCTGACCAAATCAGGAATAGAAAATGAGATATACCTGATTAACATGTGATTTATATGCTCACTAAAGCAACAAGAATTTGCCCGCACATTCCCCTACCCCAAACTGAAGTCTGATCATGGATAAAGCTGCAATTTACCTGTACATGTGTGACCTATAATGGACAGCTAATCTATTTGGGTTTGGGGGTTTGGTGAGCTTCAAGTTATACCGGATTCCAAAAGTGATTTCATTGTTTATTATGTGTTTACCAGTAACCATTTTACGTGTTCAATCCACAGAAAATTAAAGACCTTTCATTTTCATTTGAGGAAGTAAGAATATTTCTCAAACATAGTTACGGTAGTCACTGTTGTTTTCCAGCTACTTTGAACAGGTTCTCTGTTGTTTTGCTACTCTGTCTGCACCCATCCCGTGTCTGCGTGGGTTTCCTCCGGGTGCTCTGGTTTCCTCCCACAGTCCAAAGATGTGCAGGTTAAGTTGTTTGGCCATGCTAAATCACCCGTAGTGTCCAGGGAGGTGTAGATTAGGTGGGTTATAGGGGGATGGGTCTGGGTGGGGTGCTCTGACATTCGATGTGGACTTGTTGGGCTGAAGGGCCTGTTTCCACACTGAGGGATTCTATGAGTACAAGGCTAATTCATGTTTATTGAGATACATAGATTCCATCACCCAATCATGTCTCTGATTTCTGAACAATGCAGCTGTACAGGTTGGGGCTTTGCAAATGACTGTTCACTAAACAGAAATTATTTTCCAGATGATTATTCTCTGCTTGATTATCCCAGGCTGCAATTAAGTTAATGAGGAAAATGGGCGTGGCGTATAAATTCAGTCTAGTTTTCAAAATATGCCCTACAGGCCACATCCATGATCAAACAGTAATGCTAAGAGATCATGCAAATGGCACAGAGCGAATTGTAATATTTACAGTCCAGTCCAGTTACAGTGGGAACTCTCTTTTTTTTTAAAGAAAATCATTCTTAAGTTATTACTGTTCTCCTTAAGGAAACATTTATCGCCTAGCCCCATTTGCTTTATGATGGTGTTGAGCCACTTCCTTTTTCGGTTGTGGTCCAAATAGTGAAGGTGCTCTCACAGTGCTGTTAATTAGGGAGTTTGCAGATTTTGAGGTGGGATGGTAAAGGTAATCAAGTCAGGGCCTGTTTGATATGGACAGAAACTTTGTGGTAATGGTTTTCCCATGTACCTATTAAATTTGTCATTCTGAGGTAGAAACAATGCCAAAAGGGAGGGAGTTCCAGGAATTTGATCCACTGACACTGAAGGAACAGCAAAATATTTCCAAGATATGATTGCGAGTGGCTTGGAGGGGAATTTGCATGTATCTGTGTTCCCATGTATTTGCTGTCCATGCCTTTCTAGATGGTATTGGTCATGGGTTTGGAAGGTGATGTCTAAGGGCCCCTGAAAAATTTCTGCAGTACATCTTGTGGATGGTATACATTGTTGCAACTGAATATCAGTGATGGAGGGAGTAAATGATTGAGGATGTGATGCCAATCACAATTTTCTGATGAAGGGTTTAGGCCCGAAACGTCAAGTTTTCCTGCTCCTATGATGCTGCTTGACCTGCTGTGTTCATCCAGCCCCATGCTTGTTATCTCCAATCAAATGGGCTGCTTTATCCTGGATGGTGTCAAACTACTTGAGGTGTTGGAGCTGCAATCATCCAGGCAAGTGGAAAGTATTCCACCACACTCCTGACTTGTGCCTTGCAGATGGTGGACAGGCTTTCTAGAGTCAGAAGGTCTTTCATAGCTTCTGACCTGCATTTGTAGTCTCAATGTGGCAAGTCAGTTTCAGGTTCTTGTCAATGGTGACCTCTGGGATGTGGAGTAATGGAATTGCCATTGAATTCAAGGGGCAACAGTTAGACTTTCTTTCTTTTGTCAGAGATCATCATTGTCTGGAACATGTATGGCAAGAATGTTTAATCTACTTATCAGCCCAAACCTGGATATTGTCCAGATCTTGCTGCATTTGGTTATGGACTGCTTAAGGAGTTTCAAATGGTGATAAATACTTGTTATCATCTGACCTTATGATGGAGGGAAGGTCATTGAAGCAGCTGAAAATGTTGGGCTAAGGACATGACCCGAGGGACTGCTGCAGAGATGTCCCGGCATGGAGATAACTGACTTCCAACGACCACACAACCACCATGTTTTGTACCAGGTATGATTCCAACCAGTGGAGAGATTTCTCCCGATTCCCATTGACTTCAGTTTTGCTAGGGCTCCTGATGCCACTCTGTCAAATGTGACCTTGATGTCAAGGACTGTCACTCTTGTGTCACCTCTAGAATTTTGTTCTTTTGTTCAAGTTTGAATTAAGTCTACAATGAGGCCAATTTATTCTGTGGAACCCAAACTGAAGATCAGTGAGCAGGTTATTGTTGAGCAAGTGCTGCTTGATAGTACTGATGACACCTTCAATCACTTTACTGCTGATTGAGAGTAGCCTAATGGGGTGAGAATGAGCTAAGTTGGATTTATCCTCCTTCTTGTGTGCAGTACATTGTTGAATAGATATCAGTGTTCTGGATGTACTGGAACAGCTTAACTAAGGGCATGGCAAGTCCTGGAGCACAAGTCTTTAGTACTATTCTCTGAATGTTATCACGGCCCCTCCACCTCTGGAGGAAGCATGTGGGTGCTATTTACAAAAAAGTGAATGACTGTAATACTGCACTAATGTTCACTTATTTACAAAGTAGCATGGAGCTGCAGGATACTAACATTGCCAAAGAACTTTTGCCTAGTCAGTCATGTAATTTAAAGCTTACACTTGCAAGTTGTATCATTTTTGTCTGTGACCTCAAGATTGCTTTGCAAATTTTTGTAATGTTTCCTATATTTTCTTTCAATTTATTTTGCATTCTAAAACTTTAAAACAGTTTTTCCTCACCACGTAAACGGAAGGCAACATCAAGCATGACACTTCTCACATTTTATGCCATTCCCATGAGGTTTATATTCAGTTTGTCCCAGGCTATATTAAAAAAAAAATGGAGATGTAGAGATGAAATAACATTGCTTCAAATCTGAAACCAAAAAGGGTTTTCAAAAAAAAAGTCAGACTGTGACCTCAAGTTCTGACCTTTTCAGATATGTAGAATGTGACAAGATTAATTAATAACATGAGAGTTAAAGCAGCCTAGACAGCAGCAACTGCAACGTGACTGAATTTTGCATTCAGTTTGAAAGGGAGAAGATTTGGGCCAAATTGAGACCGAAGTAAGAACACGTAAATGGATGTGAAAGTTGAGCCAGCTGAAGAGAACTGGCATACTGCTTAGGGAATAGATCAGTAGAGACAGAGGCTGAAATTCAAGTGGAGATTTTCAGCAACCCAAGGCAAACCTATTCCTACAGTAAAGAAGAACTCTAAATGGAGATACCATCAACTGTGATTATCTGAAGAAAAGATAACATCAGTCTTGAGGTGAAAGAATGTACTGTGCAAAGATGAGTAGTAGGTAAGGTGATTGGTCACAACATAAACCTTCTAGTTATTTTCTGCCTTTTTTAAAATGCGGAAGAATAGAGCATGAAGCCAGATAGGAATCTAAAAATTGATAGGAAGAATTTCTACAGGTAATTAACAACTGTTCATCCTCTACCACATGGGAATAGGGAATTAATTGATAATACAGAAATGGTAGATGCAAAGAACAAATATTTTGCTTCTATCTTCAATAAAAGATACAAGAAATATTCTTGTAATTGCTGTACATTAGGAAATATAAGGAAGAAGGTAAAATTGCAGTCATAAGTGAACTGACGCTAAGCAAACTGATGGAATTGGGTCCAGATGGATTTTATCCTAGCATCAGAGGCTGCTAATGAGATAGTAGATGTGTTAATTTTCCAAAGTTCATAGATTCAAGAAAAGTTCCATCAGACTGAAAATTAGCAAACAGAATCATTTATTCAAAAAGGGAGAGAGGCAGAAACAGGAAGCTACAGGCTAGTTAGCTTGACACCTGTTGACTAGAAGTACTAAACTTGCTTCTTAGAGATTATAGCTGATTATTTAGAAAAACTCAAGGTAATCGGGTTAATCAGCATGGCTTCATCGAAGGGAAATCCTGTTTAACCAACTTATTGATGTCCTTTTAAGGAGTAACATGTGCAGTAGACAAAAGGGAACCTGTAAAAGTATTGTGTTGGATATTCAGAATGCATTTAATAGGTACCAAATCAAAGATTATTGCAGAAACTGAAAGATCAAGGTGAATGGAGTAGCATAGCATAAATAGAAGATTGCCTGGCAGTAAACAGAAGAATACTGTTGGATGAGGGAAGCGAAGGCATGGTAGCTAAATTTGAAGATGATACTCAAGACAGATAGGAAAGTATAGAGTCATAGAGTAATACAGCGTGGAAGCAGGATCTTTGGCCCAAACTGGTTCATGCTGACCATGGTGCCCACACAGCTGGTTCCAATTGCCCGCATTTGGTCCACATCCCTCTAAACCCTTCTCATCTATGACCCTATCTAAATGTTTTTTAAATGTTGCTATTGTACCTGCCTCAACCACTTTCTCTGGCAGCCCTTCCCTATATGCACCATTCTCTGTGTGAAGAAGTTGCCCATCAGGTCCTTCTTAGATCTATCCCCCCTCACCTTCATCCTATGTCCTCTAGTTTTCAATTCCCCATCCCTGGGAAAAAGACTGTATGCATTCATCCTAACTATGCTCCTCATGATTTTATACACCGCAATAAGGTCACCTCATTCTTCTATATGCCCAGAAATACAGTCCTATCCGGGCCAACCTCTCCCTATAACTCAGGCCTACCAGTCTTGGCAACATCATCATAAATCATCTTTGCACACTTCCAGTTTATCTGTGTCTTTCCTATAAAAGGGTGACCAAAACTGTACACAATACTTCAAGTTGTTAGTGAGGCCACATTTGGTCAACTGTAACGTAACATCCCGACTCCTATACTCAATGCCTTGACCGATGAAGGCCAGCATGCTAAATGACGCCTTCATCATCCTGTCCACCTGTGATGCCACTTTCAACGAACTATGTACTTGTACTCCTAGGTCCTCTGTTCCATAACACTCCTCAGGACATTACCATTTACTGTCCAACCTTGGTTTGACTTTCCAAAATGCAACACCTTGCACTTATCTGTATTGAATTGCATTTGCCAATCCTCAGCCCACTTCCCCATCTGATCAAGATCCCTCTGTAATTATTGATAACCTTCTTCACTATCAATGATACCTCCTAATTTTGTAGTCTATCTCAGACATCTCCTTCACCTTTCTTGACTTCTTAGTTTCCATTTCTGGCGACAGATTACGGACTGACATTTACCGTAAACCACAGACTCCCATGGCTACTTAGACTATATCTCCACCACCCTGTATCCTGCAAATACTCCATCCTGTTTTCCCAATTCCTTTGTCTCCATTGCATCTAGTCTGACAAGGAGACGTTCCACTCCAAGCATCCTGAATGTCCACCTTTTTCAAACAATGCTTTTCTTCCCTTCTGTCATCCAGACACCCCTCCACCGCACCTCCTCCATTCCCCACGCCACAGCTCTTAACCACTACCCTCCCCTCCAAACATAATAAAGATAGGGTCACCCCTCCTCACTTTCTACCTCACCATCTTCAAATACTTCCGCCAACTCCAATTAGACCCCACCACCTGAACATCTTCCGTTCCCCACCCCTCTCTGCCTTCTGCAAGGACTACTGTCCTTTACAACTCCTTAGTTCGTGCAACACTCCCCACCAACCACTCCTTCCCCTGCAAATGTAAAAGATGCAACACACCACCTCCCTCAACTCCATTCAGGGCCTTTGAGGGCGGCACGGTGGCTCAGTGGTTAGCACTGCTGCCTCACAGCGCCAGGGACCCGGGTTCGATTCCAGCCTTGGGCGCCTGTCTGTGTGGAGTTTGCACATTCTCCCCTTGTCTGTGTGGGTTTCCTCCGGGTGCTCCGGTTTCCTCCCACAGTCCAAAAATGTGCAGGTTAGGTGGATTGGCCATGCTAAATTGCCCATAGTGTTCAGGGAGGTGTGGGTTGTTGGAGGGGTGGGTCTGGGTGGGATGCTCTGAGGTTCGGTGTGGACTTGTTGGGCCGAAGGGCCTGTTTCCACACTGTAGGGATTCTATGAATAAACAGTCCTCCTAAGTGAGACAGAGCTTCACCTTAATCTCCTCCAACCTAGTATGTTACATCTGATGCTGCTGATGCGGTCTTCTCTATGTTGGTGAGACCAAACATAGCCTAGGTGACCCTTTCACTGAGCATCTTTAACGGCCGACCTAACCTCCCGGTCACCGCCCATTTTGACTCACCGCCCCACTCCCCCTCCGACATTTCTGTCCTTGGTCTCCTCCAGTGTCGCAACAACTCGGAACGCAAATTTGAAGAACAACACCTTATGTTCCACCTGGGCACCCCACAGCCCTGAGGACTCAACACTAAGTTCTCCAATCTCAAATAACCTTCCCACCCATCCCCTTCTCTCCTTCCAGCTCCCGCTCCCCCCACCGCCCACCTCCCTTCCATTTTACCTCCTGGCCCTCCCTCCCAGCCACCAACCGGATTCAGCACTCTGATTGACCAACCAGGTTGTACCTATGACCAGTGTCAACCTATCACCACCATTCCGCCTTCACCCCTCCTGCCCATCTGCAGCTCCCCTTATCCCCACATCTAGTCCTGAAGAAGTGTAATACCAGAAACATTGACTGCTCCTTTCTTGCAAATGCTGCCTGGCTTGTTGCGGTCTCCCAGCCTCCTGTTTGCCTATCTGGATTCTAGCATCTGTAGTTTGTTTTTTGCCTCTAACCAAGTTGCATCATACACAAACTTAATAATCATGCCTTGTCCATTCACATCCAAATCATTTGTGTAATAACAAATAGCAAAGGTCCCAGCACCGACCCCTGTGGCACACCACTAGTCACAAGCCTCCAGTCCGAGAAACAACCTTCAACCCTCACCCTCTGCTTCACGATTGGATTCAAAATTGGCTCAATTAGCTAGGTCTTACTCGATCCCATGCGACCTTACCTCCGTAACTAGCCTGCTGTGCGGGACCTTCTCAAAGGCCTTACTAAAGTCCAGATGGACAACATTCACTGCCCTACCCTCATCTATCCTCTTGGTTACCTCTCTGAAAAAGTCTAAAAGATTTGTCAGACATGACTTAAATCCATTGCTGACTATCCCTAATCAATGGGGCGGCATGGTGGCTCAGTAGTTAGCGCTGCTGCCTCACAGCGCCAGGGACGCGGGTTTGATTCCACCCTTGGGAGGCTGTCTATGTGGAGTTTGCACATTCTCCCCGTGTCTGCGTGGGTTTCCTCTGGGTGCTACGGTTTCCTCCTGCAGTCCAAAGATGTGCAGGTTAGGTGGATTGGCCATGCTCAATTGCCCATGGTGTTCAGGGATGTGTAGGTCAGGTGGGTTGTCGGGGGATGGATGCTCCAAGTGTCAGCATGGACTTGTTAGGCCGAAGGGCCTCTTTTCACACTGGAGGAATTATATGATCTCTGATGATTCAATGAAACCTTGACTATCCAAACATTGGTTGATCCTATCCCTTCGTATCCTCTCCAATAATTTGCCTACCATTGATGTCAGGCTCACTGGCCTGTAGTTCCCTGGCTTGTCTTTGCTAAGTTTTTTTAAACTATGGAACAACATTAACCACTCACCAGTGGCTGAAAATGAAGCGAAGGCCTCTGCAATTTCTTCCCTAGCCTCCCACAACAAGGATGGATTTGATCAGGCTCAATTAATTTATCCACCCTAATGTGCTTTAAGGCTGCAAACACCACCTCTGGATTATGTGTACAGTCCAAAACAATCCCACTTGTTTCCCTTATTTCCTTAGCATCCGTGATTCTCTCCTCAGTAAACATTGAGGAGAAATATTCATTTAAAAAAAAACTCCCCCATCTCCTGTGGCTCTGGACATAGACGGCCATGCTAACCTTTAAGGGGACCTATTTTCTTCCTAGCCACCCTTTTACTCTTAATATAGTTACAAAACCTATTGGGATTAACTTTAACTTTATCTGCCGCAGCCATCTCATACCCTCTTTTTACTCTTTAGATTTCCCTTTTGAGTGTGCTCCTACACTTTTTATAGTCACCTAGGGATTCACTTGAGCCCAATAGCTTAAACCCAGTGTATGCTACCTTCTTTTTCCTGACTTGAGCCTCAATATCCCTTGTCAGCCAGGAATCCCTAAACCTTCCAGCTTTTCCCTTCACCCAGCAGGGACATACTGTCCCTAGACTCTTGATATCACACTTTTAAAAGCCTCCCATTTGCCAGTCGTTCCTTTTATTTCAAACAGACTCACCCAGTCAACCTCTGCCAGATCCTGCCTAATGGCCCCAAAATTGGCCCTGCTCCAGTTTAGCACCTTAATCTGTGGACCTATCCTACCTTTTTCTATAACTCTTAAAACTAAGAATTATAGTCACTGGACTCAAAGTGTTCTCCAACTGACATTTCAGTCACTTGCCCGACCTAGTTTCCTGAGAGGAGGTCCAGTGTAGGACCCTCTACATATTGATTTAGGAAACTTTTTTTGGAAACATTTGACAAATTTCACCCTGCCTGGGCCTTTTACACTTTTAGGTGGCCCAGTCGATACAGGGGAAATTAAAATCTCCAACCAGTACGACTTTATTATTCCTACAGGTATCTTCAATCACTCTATACATCTGCTCCCCTAGTACCCGCTGGCTTTTTAGGGGTCTGTAATAGTCCTAACAGAGTTACCATTCCCGTTCCTGTTTGATATCTAGCTATGTGGCCTCATTTGATGACCCCTTAAGAATGTCGTCTCTGTTGTTATGTTCTCCCATATCAAAAAGGCAGACCCACAGCAATGTGGTTGACTCTGAACTGCCCTCTCTGTAATTAAGGATGGGCAATAAATGCTGCCTAGCTAGCGATGCCCTCATCCTGTTAATTAATAAAGGAGCTCCCCCATCCTCACGTGTACTTCTGGCATGCCTGTAGCTTCAGGACCCTGGAACGTTGAGCTGCCAGTCCTGCCCTTCTTTTAGTATAACAGAAACATGTATAATATCTCAGTCCTCCAAGCCAATCCATGCTCAGAGCTCATCTGCCTCACCAGTCAGGCATCGTGCATTGAAATAAATGCACTTTATACCAGAAGTCTTTTCCTTCCTTTTACTTTGCCCCGGCTATCCTGTATAGTAAACTTGCTCTCAATGGCTAGTATATTTTCCCCTAACTTCTTGATGGCCTGTTTCTTATTCAAAGTTCCACCCTCACAGCCAAATAAGTTTAAACCTTCCTGGGTAACACGAGCAAATCTCCCCGCAAGGATATTGGATCCCCTCTGTTCAAGTGTAACCCATCCCTCTTGTACAGGTCATCTCTACCCCAGAAGAGATCCCAATGATTAAAGAACAGAAAACCCTGCCCCCTATACCACCACCTCAACCATGCATTCATCTGGCCTATCTTTCCATTTTCTATCCTCACTGTCATGTGGCACCAGGAGTTATTCATAGATCATTACTGTTGAGGTCCTGCTTTTTAACTTCTTACCTAACTCCCTATACTCATTTTGCAGGACCCCGTCCCTTTGTCTACCCATGTCGTTTGTACCGATGTGCACAATGACCTCTGGCTGTTCACCCTCCCCATTCAGAATGTTCTGCAACTGCTAAGTGACCTCCTTGACCCTGGCACCTGGGAGGCAACACATCATACTGTGTCTGTTCTGTGGCCGCAGAATCTCCAGTACGTTCCCCTCACAAACGAATCTCCTATCAGTATCGTTGTCTGATTGCGCCCTTTCCCTCTGAGCTTCAGAGCCAGTCACAGTGCCACTGAACTGACTGCTGCTGTGAGCCTCTGAAAGGTCATTTCCACCCCCAACAGTATCAAAAGCAATATATCTGTAATTGAAGGGAACCCTGCTCTATCTGCCTTCCCCGCCCCTGCCCCTGGCCCTGGCTTACCTCTTCTGGTGGTCACCCAGCTACCTGCGTCCTAGGAGTGACCACTTCACTATAGCTCTTACCAATGATGTTCTCTGCACCCCTGATGATCCTGAGTGTATCCAGCTCCAGTTCCAGTTCCCAAACACGGTCTGTCAGGAGCTTCAGCCACGTGCATTTCTCACAGGTGTAGCCACCAGGCACACTGGAAGTCTCCCTGATCTCCCATGTCCTGCAAGAGAAGCACACCTTTGCCCTAACTGCCATCCCTACTGCCTTCAGTCTAGACAGAAAGAAAGTAGAGTTACAGAGCCCTTACCTGCTCTTATCTGTACCCCTGCTCGGCCTTCTCATGCTGAAATCCTGCAAGCAAAGGCCTCAGCACTTCCATTTTAACACTGGCCCACTCTCGTAATGCTGCTCCCTTGTACACTTTTGCCTTGCCAGTCATCTTCCTCAAAGAGCCTCCTTTTTTTTTGGTTTAGTTTAACCACGACCTGACACCAGGTTCTCTCTAACCTGCTGTACAATCGTGATGACTGTGGTGATGTCTCCCAGAATTCCGCTGTGATGACTCTCAGCTGCCCAGTGATTCACATTCAGATGTTGTGAAAAAGACAAGAGCAAGTTGCGGAAAGAAAAGGTTGAATGAGACGTCAAAAAAATCAGGCAGATGGAATATAATTTGGGAAAACATGAAGTTCATTTTGGCAGGAAGAATAGGAAAAGCAGAGCTTTACTTAAATGGAGATAGGCTGCAGAATTCCAAGGTACGAAGGGATTTTAGGTGTTCTAGTCCATGGACCACGGAGTTACTATTCAATTGCAACACATAATCAAGAACTCTAATAGAGATGTACAGCATGAAAACAGACCCTTTGGTCCAACTTATCCATGCCAAACAAATATCCTAAATTAATCTGGTCCTATTTCCTAGCATTTGGCCCATATCCCTCTTAAACCCTTCATGTACTCATCCACATGCTTTTTAAATGCTGTCATTGTACTAGTTTCAACTATCACCTCTGGCAGCTCCTTCCATGCACTCATCACCCTCTGCGTGAAAAATTGGTCTCGGGTCCTTTTTAAATTTTTCCCCTCTCAACTTAAACCTATGCCCTCTAGTTCTGGACTCCCCTATCCTGAGAAAAGATATCGATTGTTCACCCTATCATGCCGTTTCTGATTTTATAAATCTCCAATGTCACACCTCAGCCTCTGACGCTCCAGGGAAGATAGCCCCAGCCTATTCAGCCTCTCCCTATAGCTGAAACCCTCCAAACCTGGCAACATGCTTAAATCTTTTCTGCACCCTTTCAAGTTTTGCAATATCTTTCTTGTAGCAGGGAAACCAGAACTGAACACAGTATTCCAAAAGGTGCCTAATGTCCTGTGCAGCCACAACAAACACGTCGCGACTCCTGTACTCTGTGCTGACCAATAAAAGCAAGCGTACCAAACGCCACCTTCACTATCCTGTCTATCTGGAACTCCACTTTCAAAGAACTATGAACCTGCACCTCAAGGTTTCTTTGTTCGGCAACTCTCCCCAGGACCTTACCGTTAAGTGTATAAGTCCTGCCCTGATATGCCATACCAAAATGCAGCACCTAACACTTACCTAAATTAAACTCTATCTGCCACCACTCCTCAGCACATTGGTCCATCTGATCAAGGTCCCATTGTGCTCTGAGATCACCTCCTTCGCTGTCCCCTACACCACCAATTTTGGTGTCATCTGCAAACTTAGTGACTATACCTCCTATATTCACATCCAAATCATGATATGTAAATGACAAAAAGCAGTAGACCCAGCATCGATCCTTGCAGCACATGCTGGTCACAGGCCTACCGTCCAAAAAACAACCCTTCACCACCACCCTTTGTCCCCTACCTTCGAGCCAACTTTGTATCCAAATGGCTAGTTCTCCCTGTATTCCACGTGATCTTACCTTGCAAACCAGTCTACCATGTGGAATCTTGTCAAATGCCTTACGGAAACCCTTCACCAATCTTATGGGTTACTAACTTTTATTAGAAGAGAAATTAAACAAAATTAATTTTGATTTGATTTAATTTTATTGTCACATACCTGGGTACAGTGAAATGTTTTGCGTGCAGTACAAGCAGATCATATCATACAAAGAGCATGGAGTGATAGAACAGAACGAAGAATATAAAGTTGTGGCCACAAAGGTACACAAAAAGCAAGGTCAACATTAGATTTGAAATTTGTGAAGCATATAATGTGGCAAAGGGCAGTGGGAAACCAGAGGACTGGGAAGCTTACAAAGACACAGAGGGCAACAAAAAAAGAAATAAGGCGGGAGAAGATTAAATATGAGGGTAATCTAGCCAGTAATATAAATGAAGACTGTTAAGAGTTTCTTTAGGTATATAAAGGGCAAAAGAGAACCAAAAGTGGACATTGGACCACTGGAAAATGACAGTGGAGAGATAGTCGTGGTGAACAAGGAAATGACTGAGGAACTGATAATTACTTTGCGTCAGTCTTCACGGTGGAAGACATGAGTAAAATTCGAAAAATGCAAGAGAGTCGGGGGCAGAGCTGAGTATGGTGGCCATCACCAAGGAGAAGGTGCGAGTAAAACTGGTCTGAAGGTGGACAAATCACCTGGACCAGTTGGACTGCACCCCATTTTCTAAAGGAGATAGCTGAACAGATAGTAGAAACCTTCGTGGTGATCTTTCAGGAATCACTAGAGTCAGGGAGGGTCCCAGAGGACTGGAAAATTGCTAACTTGACACCCCTGTTTCAAAAGGGAGTGAGGCAAAAGATGGAAAATTACAGGCTGATTAGCCTAACCTCAGTCGTTGGTAAGATTTTGGAGTCCATTGTAAAGGATGCGATTTCTGAATGTTTGGAAATGTATAGTAAAATAGGGCAAAGTCAGCTTGGTTTCATCAAGGGGAGGTTATGCCTGACAAATCTGCTAGAATTCTTTGAGGAAGTAACGAGCAGGGTAGACCAAGGAGAGCCAATGGATGTTATCTACCTGGACTTCAAGAAGGCCTTTGATAAGGTGCCACACAGGAGGCTGCTGAGTAAGATGAGGGCCCATGGTATTAGAGGCAAGGTGCTAGCATGGATAGAAGATTGGCTGTCTGGCAGAAAGCAGAGAGTGGGGATAAAGGGGTCTTTCTCAGGATGGCAGCTGGTGACAAGTGGTGTTCCACAAGGGTCAGTGCTAGGACCACAACTTTTAACTTTGTACATTAATGATCTCGATGAAGGAACTGTGGGCATTCGGGCTAAGTTTGCAGACGATACAAAGATAGGTGGAGGGACAAGTAGTATTGAGGAGGTGGCAAGGCTTCGGAAGGATCTGGACAGGTTAGGAGAGTGGGCAAAGAAATGGCAGATGGAGTACAACGTGGGAAAGTGTGAGGTCATGCACTTTGGTAAGAAGAATAAAAGCATGGACTATTTTCGAAATGGGGAGAAGATTTAGAAGTCTGAAGTGCAGAGAGACTTGGGAGTTCTAGTCCAGGATTCTCTCAAGGTAAACTTGCAGCTTGAGTCAGTAGTCAGGAAGGCAAATGCAATGTTGGCATTTATTTTGAGAGGACTTGAATATAAAAGCAGGGATGTACTGCTGAGGCTTTATAAGGCTCTGGTCAGGCCACATTTGGAGTATTTTGTGTGGTTTTGGGCCCCATTTCTCAGGAAGGATGTACTGTCCCTGGAGCGGGTTCAGAGGAGGTTCATGAAAATGGTCCCAGGAATGGAAAGCTGAACATATGGGGAATGTTTGAGGACTCTGGGACTATACTCGTTGGAGTTTAGAAGGATGAGGGGACATCTAATTGAAACTTTCAGAATACTAAATGACCTGGACAAAATGGATGTTGGGAAGTTGCTTCCATTGGTAGGAGAGTCTAGGACCAGAGGGCACAGCCTTAGTGTAAAGGGAAGACCTTTTAGAACAGAGATAAGGAAAAACTTCTTCAGCCAGAGAGTGGTGAATCTATGGGATTCACTGCCACAGAAGGCTGTGGAGGTCAGGTCATTGAGTACATTTAAGACTGAGATAGATAGGTCCTTGATTATTAAGGGGATCAAGGGTTATGGGGATAAGGCAGGAGAATGGGGTTGAGGAACTTATCAGCCATGATTGAATGGCAGAGCAGACTTGATGAGCTGAATGGCCTAATTTCTGCTCCTATGTCTTTATGGTCTTATGGTTCAGAAGTCTCTTCACAGTGGGGAAAAAGCAGTTCTTGAACCTGCTGGTACGTGTTTAGGCTTTTGTATCTTCTGCCTGACCAAAGAAGTTGGAAGAGATTATAACTGGGATGGGTCCTTTACCTTCTGAGGAAGGAGAGACGCTTTGACCTTGTGCCGCCTTGACCATTGCATCGATGTGGGTGGTCCAGGACAGGTGGTTGGTGATTGTCACTCCTGGGAATTCGACGCTCTCAATCATCTCTGCCTCAGCGCCATTAATGTAGGTAGGGGCATGCCGCCATCCTTGCTTCTGAAGTCGATGATCAGCTCTTTAGTTTTGCTAACATTGAGGGAGAGATTGTTCTCTTTACACTACACCCTCCATCTCTTTGCTGTGAGGATGTTCTGCTTCAGTTACACTGGGCACTTTTGAAGCCACATCTAGAATACCATGTTTAGTTTTATTTTCCTTGTCTAAGGAATGATCCAAATGCTTCAGAGATGTTTTACTAGATAGTGCCTCAAACGAGTGGGTTATCTTATGAGGATAGCTTGGACTGTCTGAGTTTGTTTTCACCATATATTAGCAGAGTGTGGAGAGATCTGACTGGAGCGTACAAAATCTTGAATGGTCTTGATAAGGTGGGCATCAGAGAGCCCAGAACAAGGGGAAAACACTGTTTTAAAGTTAGGAACTTCCCTTTCAGGACAGAGGTGAGAAATTTTGTGTTGAGACACCTTGGAACTCTCCCAGAAAGCAGTAGAGGTTTGAATCGTATTTTGGCACATGTATTTAATTTAAAACTATTGATTGCTTTTAACATGGCTTAATAGATTATTAAGCAGGGAAATCGGGGTTATTGGGAGTAGATAGGAATATGGAATTCAAAACACAAATTGATCAATTATGATCTTATTGAATGGCAGAACAGGCTCAAAGGGGTGAATGGCCTACTTTGTATTTTGTATGCTGTCTCGCTCGCTCGCTTTGTCTCTCTCACTCGCTTGCTCTCTCTCAATATTTCCAAAATGTCAACACTAAACTTCAGTTTGCAGAATTGGGATTGTGTTACTTCAAAATGTAGCACCACAACGAGTGAGTAATGAGGTATTAAATGGTTCTGGAGCAGCTGAAAATTAACAATTGTAAAGTGGAGAATTGGGCCATTCATCTTTGAAAATTTGTTTACGTCAGACTGTAAAATGCAAAGCAAGGGTATGCTTACATTCTCGGAGCACAGTAATTAGAATCAGCACCTTTTAGCATTCAGTCAGTTCTATTGGTGCATTTAAAACGCTCCTAAACTGTCTGTTATGAGCATTCACTCATTTGGCAGGAGGACCAAGATAAAATGTTTTATCCAACTTGAATTGGGAATATTTGTAGCTTTGTTTACAAATGTGCAGTCAAAAAACATCCCTTGATTATGTGATGTAAATCCTCTGTCGGCCATATTGCAGATAATAGGAATTTGTTCAGTTTAGATGGCGGGTTTGTGAGGGAATGGGCTCAATTCCCACACTAGCTGATGTTACCGTGGAAGGACTCTCCTCCTTTAACCTTTCCCATCCCCGAGGTGTGGTGACCCTCAGATTAAAACACTAACAGCCACCCCTCTCTCAGGAGGGAGCAGCCCTATGGTCGAGTAGGATTATGGCAACTTTACCTTGTGTTGCATGTAGCAGATATTTTGTTGCATGGGGCAAAATGTTAGGGTCTGAATGACGAGGACCAGGGCAAGAAATGTGGCAGAATTGCACAAGAAGTCTGGTGATGCTGGTCTTGACATCGGGTGCAACTTGCTGCATCTTATATGCAACTGTCAAGTGTTGAGGCAAGATTCTTGCTAGGCAGCAGCACGTTACCTAGTCAGGGGATTGTTGCTCGTTAACAAACTTATCAATGGAATATCTTGCCTCAGTAAAATGCAGTTTTCTATCATTACCAAACCCGCCAAACAAATTGGAACCAAGAATTCTCAGTGCAGCAGTCACTGCAGGTGTCCTATCACTTGTCACTTGCTCCAGAGTTCCTCCATACTGGATGCTAGGAAGCACAAATTTATGTGCACTGGCCACGTGTACCCTGTGCCTACAACCAATAGCATCTGATGTTTGTCAGTTTCTTACCTCTCATGGCACATCTCCAAATCACCTACAGTTCACTTCTATACTATGGGCTGGACCTCAAGATGCAATGATGTCAGTCATTGTCATGCTGCAGCGAGGAGATTGTGCTCAGGGAGATATGCTAGGATGAATGTCCAGGCTGCTCACCGTGCTGTCCTCATATTCTCTCACTTTGAGCTTACGTAGATGTTTACAACATTCCTGCCCGTGTGTTGTATTGCCTTTTTGTGCCTTATCCCTCAGCCAGTGATATCAGACTCTCAGTACTGCTGTCTTTGCTTTGTTGTCAGGAACCATACAAGGCAGCTCAAACTATTGGTGCTATTCAGGTGCACAATGGTCTTTTAAAGATGCCAGTAAACTCTGGGCTATCTCAGTGGTGGCAAGTTGTCCTGGGAATGACTAGTGGTAGGATGGGGTGCGATTTTACTGTGAGGTGCTATAATAGTGGGATCAGCAGTCCATGAGGCAAGTTTAGTAGAATCATGATGAGAAAATTTGCTAAGGCTCAGTGCAGTGCTGCATGAAATTTGCTGAAACTACAGCCAAAATGGCACAATATTCAGCACATAGTATTATGATCCTAGCTGATGTTATCAGATCCTAGACTGAAGATAGATCATATTTTGTTTGGTTTTGACAAGGTGGTCATTCACTGAAACACAAATTCTCGATGGTACAGATTCTGGCTTAACAATAAAATGAGGTCCTTATGCAAAAGAATACACCAAACAGTTTACATGTATCACAGGTTTTGAAATGCACTAGAAAATACATCCCCATCAATATCAAAAACGCATCTTTATTCACAACAGAGAGAACTTCCTTCTCTTTCACATCTACAGGACTTAATTTAACTGTGGCTTCTATTCCTCATCTTCAGAACCTGACAACTTCTTCCTGGAGTCTTGACATAAATGAATTTAGACTTTCTCAGCTTCAACTAATCTGTTCAGGATTTAAACCAAAGACCTCTGGTCTGGAACTTCTAAACTAAACTCCTGACACTGAGGTGATCTCTTTCTCAACGGTCTAAATTATCTCTGTCTCTCTCAGGAACAACTGTTTTACACATTCAGATTCAACCAACACCTCTGCAAAACTGTCTCAAACTGAAAAGCTTTTTATTCTCCAAGTTATGGGTACTTCCCTTAGCCAAAAGAAAATCCAGAATCCTCTGTCTGAAAAGTCAAATAAACTACTTTGTTTACTTTATTTGGTCCTAAACTCTGCTGATGTAAACAAATCCTTGTTGGTCTTCAGGAAATCTCTAATGCTGTATTTTAAAATAAATCGTTATGGCTAAGGAATATCTATATGTTAATTATTAACTCTTCCAGACACACACACAAACCCCATATGCCCCAAATCCAAAAATCAAGAAATCTAAACTAAGTTATATTAAAGTATGTACAAATTACAATATTGGATCACAATAGTTAAAAGCAATGTTGCTGCTTGATGGTTTTGAGCTAAAGGAAAAATTTAATATTTTTCATCCTGAATTTATAAAGTAGACTGAGCTGTATTTGGGCACAGAATATTTGGGGTAAAAAGCACAAATGAAATTGGTAAGGAGTACCAATGTAGCTTGAGTTGATCTGCCATTATTGTTGCTGACCAATGATTTCCAATAGTAGGAACTTAAACAATTCAGAAATATGATACTGTGTGAATGTACTCCCCTTCCTGCTTCTCGGTATATTCTTAGTAATATGCAGCAGCAGTATGCAACCTCAATTTGTATAACATAGCCAAGCCATTGAATTTAGTTTCTTAGTGTCTATATTTTTGGTACCGCAGGGTGTCTTTGATTCAAAAGTGGCATCTGTAAAGCACATGTAGATCTAGCCAGCTGTACAGGTACATTTTGGCATGGGCAGTAATGCTTGCATGGAGTGTCAACTGGAAGTATGCAGTATTGCAAGATCAAGACATCAGTTAACATGTAATTCTGTTCCAATAGTGATGTATTAGTTTGGTACCCATCACTCCAACTAAATGCCTGGTCTTAACGCTGGACTGTTGGACAGCTCAGAAGGAAGGACCCTCACCCTCTTTGGTGAGCATTGTTTTAAGGGATCATCAGTGCTGTTATGTGGAAGAGAATTGTATGATGCAGTTGTTACTTTGCAAACATACCCTATAAATATCAGCAGAGACTTGATGATAAAATTAGAAGTGACCTAAAAGTCTTAGTCAACTCAATAGAAGATATATCCAACCAACAGACAAAGCCAGTAAAATGTTGAATTGCATAAATAAAACTGTGGAAGATGCATTACAGGAGATAACAATTCCACTGTACAAGGCTCTGGCCAAACCTCCCTTCGAATATTATGATCAGTTATTGTCAATTTTTGTTTGAGACCTTAAATCCTAGGGAGAAATGCTGGCCATGCATCAGGCCAGCATTTCCATCATCTATAATTTGCAATATGAGCAAAGGCAGA
The DNA here is from genome assembly GCA_024137785.1 of Ginglymostoma cirratum. Taxonomy (NCBI): domain Eukaryota; kingdom Metazoa; phylum Chordata; class Chondrichthyes; order Orectolobiformes; family Ginglymostomatidae; genus Ginglymostoma; species Ginglymostoma cirratum. The sequence goes on from JAHRHZ010000133.1 coordinate 9,446,372, forward strand.
ATAGATATGTTCTAATCAACCTGTTGACAGATGTTAATACACACCTCTGGAGTGAATGGGAATTGAACACATGCCTCCTGGCCTCCCATCACGGTGCCACAAAGGCCCGCAAAGATAGGATAGGATCTCTACAGCTCAGAATTAAGGTGTCTTCAATGGTTATCATACATGCGTTGGGTCGTCTGGACTTTTCTGATGTTTCCATAGTCTGTCAATACTACACTGAAATGTCAGTCTAGATGTTGTGAAATGGAGATAACAAGCGTGGGGCTGGATGAGCACAGCAGGTGAAGCAGCATCATAGGAGCAGGAAAACTTGACATTTCGGGCCTAGACCCTTCATCAGAAGAT
>JAHRHZ010000133.1:9447122-9465916 GCA_024137785.1 Ginglymostoma cirratum
CTAGACCCTTCGTCAGAAAACATCTTCTGATGAAGGGTCTAGGCCCGAAATGTCAAGTTTTCCTGCTCCTATGATGCTGCTTGACCTGCTGTGTTCATCCGGCCCCACGCTTGTGTTCTCGGATTCTCCAGCATCTGCAGTACCTTTTATCGTTGTGAAATGGAGTTGAGCCCACAATCGTCTGCCTCAAGAGTCAGAAAATTTGTAAAGCTGCAGGGAAAGTTAACCTGGAATACGCCTTTAATTTAAATAAATTAAATGCGGTACTAAAATTAAGGGATGAAGATTCAAATTAATAAAATGTTATATTGAACTGATGTCAGGGGAATTCTTCCTTACACTGATGTGTGGAATAGACTCCCAGATTGTCCCAGAGGGAAACACTTTGAAATCAGGAAAGAAATAACTGTAAGTCACAATATCAGAGATAATAGGTACTGCAGATGCTGGAGAATCCGAGATAACAAGCATGGGGCTGGATGAACACAGCAGGCCAAGCAGCATCACAGGAGCAGGAAAACTTGACGTTTCGGGCCTAAACCCTTCATCAGAAAGTTTTCCTGCTCCTGTGATGCTGCTTGTAAGTCACAATATGTCTGGATGGGGAAATAGTCAAATGACTTTTCTCATCTGTAACAATATTCTGATTTTGTATACCCTCAAATTAACAAAGTATAAAATAAAATGATTACTGGAAAGACATTGTAATCTAATCCTTAGTAACCAAGGAAATTGACATTTTAATTATATCAAGAGTAAAGATCATGTTTGAATAGCTTGGTGTGGCTCACTGATATGTAATCAGCGTCACTTTTATGATGGAAAATTTGAAGAGAAGGCTTTAATGTTTTTGTTTACTTTAATGCAAGGTAAAATGGCACTATGCCTGCTTTGATTTCAAATTGCAGTATCTTAAATAGGACATGTGACTCATTTCTACCGTTAATGTTTAAAGCTAATTAGGATTGTCAATACCATTTATTTAGTTACCTGGGGTCTGAAATTTTTTTTAGAGGACCTTTGACCACGGAATGTTCCAAAATGCTTTATAGCCAACTAAGTGCAGTCACTATTGTAAGTTACGAAAATAGCTGCCAGTTTATGATCAGCAAGTTCTCAAATATAGCAATATGATAAATGACCAGAAAATTAGTTTTAGTAATGGTGGAAATGGACTAAATATTGGCCAGAAATTATTTCTGCAATCAACGTACCTTCCCAGTCTCTTAGTTTGTAGTAACTTCTTTGGATAAACAGCCATTCTTTATATTTTCTTCTCTGCTGTCATTTGACCTGAGATATGGTCTGTATAATGCAAGTTTTGTAAGCTGATTGAGTCAGAATGACTTTGATAAACTAAAAATTAGCATGCTGACCTGGCAGGTTTTTCTTTAATTTTTTTTGTGAATCAATTCCTTGATTAAAAATTCAAGTCTGCTGTCTTTACACATTGGTAAACTGTGGAAAATAGCTTGACATAGGTAAATTTGTTTAATTCGCACCTGCATTGTGTGAACACTTACAAATACATCTTCACCTGTGAAAGGTGCATTCATTAACACCTGCTTCCCAGCCATTGAAAGGGAGTCCTTTCATCAACTATCTGGTTTCAGTGTGAGCATTTTCCATTTGATATCAATCAAAATCAGAAAACTGATTGATCTTGCACAATTTAAAGCAAAGACCAAAATTTTTATTATTTTCCACCAGATATATTTTCTCACTCATTTCAAGCCCCAATCTCAGCAAAGGAAATTTGGAGGGCTGCTTGTGACTGACAATGAACACTGGACAATGCATTGGAGATCAGCATTCTCAAACAGTAGTTTTGTCTTCTAACAAAACAAACTACCATGTTAATGCTAGTCAACTAATCAAAAACATATGCTCTCTGATTAAATGAGAAAGCATATGCTTTGAATTGTAATATTTTAGGTCCATTTGTTACGATGTGAAAATTACACTGGCTGCAATGAGTCCAACAGGATAATGCATGGACTGCGGTACATCAAGTAGAGAGTAATGCATGGAATGCAGTGAAATACGTACAGGATAAATGAATGGGATGTTTATTACATTACTATGATGACTTCAAAAATACTTCATTAGCTCTCTCAGCCGAACTCATGTCCCTGTCACTACAGCTCATGCACAGCTAACTTGTTCAGAGCAATGTTATGTGTCCCTCTTGCTGTTCACTGAGCTCATATCTTTTTAATCTATTGAAAGCAGAATATGCCCATTCTTGAATAGATGTACGGGTTTATTGAAGAATACAAACGAGGGAATGTACTTTCAGCTGTTTTTTGTGATGTGAAATATCCAACATAGTGGTCCTGATGCACATTGTGCTGTTAGTTACTTTTATTGGCTGATCAGCAGAAATAAAGCTGATGCTGCATCTACATAAATCCTAAAATTATTTGTTCCAGTTAGAAAACATTAATTGTATGACTCAGAATATGACCAAAAGAACCTGCATCTCTGTTTCATATATGCCATCAGATGGGAAAGTTAACTAATTCTTTGGATTAGGGATTAGTGATAAAATGATTTCATTTTTACAGTTGAATCATTCTGACCTCCAGCACATGGAAATCTCTGGAAAAGCAAATTCCCTTTTCAGGGCAGTCTGGATTTCCAACAGTTGGAGTACTTATTTAGGTACAAAAATGTGATTGTTATACATGCACGCTAATTCTTTTTTACGATGGATATTTTTTGACATTCTTTGAAGCAAGTTATTTTATTGAAAGCTTTTTTATACTTTTATTTCTAATTTCTTTTAGAGCAAGAGACACTGCCGCTAACTGGCTATCCCTTTCAAAAAGGTGGCACAGACACACGCTGGATGACCTTCTGTGATATATGAAAGATTGTGAGCCAGTTGCAGGAAAATGCATTGGCTTCATTGAGTATATTTACAACAGTTTGAGCCTGTTTGTAACAGTCTTCTCTCAACAGTGATAGCAGTTCTTCCACATGGACATTGTTCCTTGTGATCAGCAAGCTGTACATTTTCTAAACTTCACTAAATTTTATACTTAAGCTGGAAATCACACTCCGTTGTTATCTGTCATTTATGATTTCATATGCTTTACCACTAAACATGTTTGAAATGGAGGTGGGAATTAAAGGAATTATTAGTTTTCTTAAGCATTATTGACATAAGATGACCATCGTTTGCAGCTTACTGTCCAAGTTACAAATTATACTGACTTGGAAATATATCACTATTCCTCACCTGTCACTGGGCCAACATCCTAAAGTTTGCTAAGATGAAAGACTGAAAATTAATGAGGCAAGTTGTGCCATTAATTGGGCGTTTAGCTAGCATTAATCTCTGTCAACTTGCTGCTGCCTAGCAAGAATCTTGCCGCGCTGATTGTAAAAAGCATAAAAGGTGCAGCGAGTTGTTCCTGACTTCAAGAAAGGCTTCACTGCATTTGTTGCTCAATTCTATCAAACACCTCACTATAGCCCATGTCACTTGGACCCCTAAAATATTCTGCTCATTGAAACATGTTTTTTGGAAGACCTGACAGTGTAGAAACTCCCGTTGGCTAGAGATATAAAACTGGAGGTCATTGTATGAAGATGATGATCCACCAATTAAGCTGAGATGAAAAATGTGTTGTCAAACTTTGGAATTGTCTATCCCAGAAAACTCTGTATGCTCAGTTTATTCAGACCGAGCTTGATTGATATCCTTCTATCTATGGATACAGGACTGGGCGTGAAATTGGAGCTTAATGTAGGTAGATATTCAGATTTTACTGAATGTCAGAGCTCCAGGGACCACTCCCCTTTCTTTTGCGTTCTTAGAAAAATATGGATGAAAGGTGGTGGGTAAATGGATTTAAGGTACCCTTCAGCCAAGATCTGTTCTACAACAGCAACCTTGAGGTGCTGAAAGTCATATTCATTCCTATGACTCGAGTGTGGTGTCTTTTGGATGATATGTTAAATGAAGATTTCATTTATCACAAAGTCATTATCCTATTTAAAAAAGACAAGGATGTTCCTCTTGGCTAAAGTCTGTCTCCATATTTATACCAACAGAATTAAATTTTCTGTTAATTTACAGTTTGAAGAGCTGTGTTGTTTGCAGATTGTTTTTCTGCTAAATTGTGTCTTGCTTCAATCTCGTTGGATGCTAACATTTTACTGCCTACAAGGTATTCAGAAAAGATGGAAAAAGAAGCAAGGGGCCATGGGTGGCAGTCCTGGTGCACGAGGGTGTTGCAGTGGAGGAGTCCCAGAGGTTTCAAGCACAAATCAATTTGGCTGCAGCTAAGTGATGCAGTTACATCGCTTGGTGTAGTATGTAGACCACCAGCTAATGGAAAGGATGTAGAGGCACAAATTTGCAAGGAAATTGCAGAGAGATTTAGAATCAGATTAGGTTTTATTGTCACGTGTTTAGTCAAGTACAGGAGTACAGTGAAAAGTGTATAATGTTGCCATTCACCGGTGCCATCTTAGATACAAAAACCTGAATTAAAAATAAAATCACCGAAGATCCAAAAGCCAAATTAAAAAAAGAACAAAAGTAGAAACACAAAAAAAAAAGCCAAAAAGAAAGGGGGAAAGCGTCCAGTTCTAAAAGTTTTGCCTCCGTAATGTGGCCTTCTCTTTTGTGAGGTAAGTGGGCCTCCCTCCCTGAAGCCTCGCATCTCATTGCAGCTGCAGGCCCTTGGAACTCACTTCTCGATCGAAGAAGCCGTGTCCATTGCTGCCCCTGCTGAATCCTGGAATATGCTGCCCCTGCCTCGTTGCCATTCTGCTCTCATCGATGCCCTGCCGAAGATGCTGCAAAATGCAAAAAGAGAACAAAAGTAAAAGAAAATGAATTTTAAAAATGTAGACAAGCAGACGAGCCCTGGGCTCAGCAGCTCGAATGCAGATGCCATTGGCAGAGAGCAGATAAAGTGGGGAACTTCAAATACCCAATACTTTAAATAAACTAGGATACCAATGGTGTAAGGGGCAGCGATGGGCAAGCATTCCTAGACTGTATTGAGGAGAATTTCCTACAGCAATAGTTGTCTAACCCAACAAGGAAATTAGGTCCTGGTTCATGGAAATTAGGTGGGCCAAATAGATCCACATGCCAGTGGGGGAATACTTAGGAGTATTTGTTATGGCTCACCAGGATTGTGTCCTGGAAATCTAGCCTTGCTATTCCTGAATTTGTTACAAATGTTAAGAAATTTGAAGTACACAAAGGTTCTCAATTTACCTGTCTTTTAGACCCAGATTGATACAAAGCACATACCAGGTTTCTAAACTGAACAAGAATTGATATTTATTACAAGTAATTAGACTTTAGCTGTAAGGTAAACAGCTATAAACTGTCAGCTAATTAAAACTGCAAACCCCTTATAAACTCCCCATGCTAGGTATACAGTCACACAGGTCAGACAAACACACACACACACACACACACACATACCCCAAAACCTGTAATTCTGAGCTTTATTAGTCTTAATGGGGATACTTAAAAGGATACTTGTGAAGAAGGGTCCCGACCCGGAATGTGAGCTTTCCTGCTCCTCTGATGCTGCCTGGCCTGCTGTGTTCCTCCAGCCCCACACTGTGTTATCTCTTGTTAAACCTTAGTTGGGGAATGGTATACGGTTGTGTGTCCAATACTATAGGGAGGATGTGAACACACTGGAAAGAGTAGAAATAGTTTAGAAAGGGTCCAAGGGTGAGATGCTTTAGCTGCGAGGATAGATTGGAGCAGTTTAGAATGTTCCCTTCAAAGAAAGGAAAGCTAAGGGGCTTGCTGCTGTGGAAAGTCTGCCAACGTTATCGAAGACCTATCGCACCCCAGTAATGACCTCCCACAACCTTTTCCATTTGGTAGAAGATACAGAAGCCTGAACACATGCACCAGCAGGTTCAGGAACAGCTTCTTCCCAGCCGTTATTAGACTGATGAATGGACTCTCTCGCCTCAAATAATGCTGATCTTGCTAACGTTGATATCACCTCGCGCACGCTGTGTGCAATTTAACCTGTATACCTCTGTCTAAGTCTTTTTACAACCTCTGATCTGTACATCCTTGCTTAGCATTATCTGCCTGTACTGCTTGTAAACAAAGCTTTTCACTGTACTTTGGTACACATGACAATAAATCAATCAAGTTTTCAAAATCGCAAGTAGTCAGGATAGAGTACATAAGGAGAAACTGTTCCCACTGTAAGAGGATTGAGAACGATAGAGTACAGAATCAAAGTGATTTGCAAAAGAAGTAAATGTGCTATGTGAAAAAACTTTTTCATATAAGTGGCTGGGACTGCAATGCAATGTCTGGAAGTGTGGTGGAGACAGGTCCAATTGAGGCATTCAAGATTCAGTTGAGGCATTAAATGATGATTTCTATTTAAATAATGTTGCAAGGATGTGGGAGAAAGACAGGAGAATGTTACTCAGTCATAATGCTCATTGGAGAGTGGGTGTTGAGAAGAGGGGCTGAATGGTCTCCCTCTGTGCCATAACACTTCTGTAATTCTGAGATTTATGAAGAACTGTTTTTTTACAGAAGCCTATTTAGTTGACAGTGTTGATACTTTTGTTTATTCCTTTCTTTTGCTTTGGGTGTGTCAGCGTTACAGACCAAAGTTTATATTCTGTCACTTTTTTTTTATTATGAATGAGGGTAATAATGTGATTAGACAATGTGTCTTTGTGATGTTCATTGTAGATACTTATTGGCCAGGATGTCTGGGATAGCTCCGTGGCTCCTCTTTGAAACAAGATCCTTTACATTCATATGAACAGTCTGTGTTCGGGTCCTCCGTTTAGTATCTCATACAAAAGACGAATGTGGAGTTAAGCAGGCATAAAACCGCAAGATGTAGGAGCAGAAGTAGGACATTCTGCTTATCGAGTCTGCTCTGATATTCAATGAAATTATGGCTGATCTGATAATCCTCAAGCCCACTTTTCTGTCTTTTGCCCATTTCCCCTAATTCCCTTACTATTAAAATCAGTCTATCTCAACCTTGAATATACTTAACACCGCTGGTTTGATACCTCTGTGCAGCAAAGAATTCTCCCTCGTGTGTCTTAAATGGGTGACTCTGATGTAATACCCTGTAGTGCTAGATTCTCCCACAAGGTGAAACAAGCTCTGTCCATCCTGTTAAGTCCTCTAAGAACCTTGTATGTTTTAAGAGTCCCCTCACATTTCTTCAATGATTATAGGCCCAACCTGCTCAATCTCTCCTCATAAAACTGTCCTTTCGTACCAGGACCAACCCAGTGAACCTTTTCTGGTCTGCCCCCAGTGCCAGTATCGATAAGGGGCCCAAAGCTATTCACAGAATAGCAATTTTGGTCTGACTGTTCCTTGTTTAGTTTTAATTAAGTTTTTCCTTTGGAAATAAGAACTAACATTCAATGTTGCTTTAACAAATGCCTGCTGAACTTGGATGCTAACTTTGTTAGCTTTTTGTAGTCTTTCTTTAGTTATTCTCTCACATCTCCAAAGTGCAAAAACTCTCATTTTCCCACATTATATTCCATACAGCAAGTTTTTTTTCTTTCCCCTCTTCATTTAACTGTCTATCTCCTTCTGCAGACCTTGCCATCCTCGCCATTTCCATTCCCATCTGTTTTACTATGACCACAAACTTGGGTTGAGTACGTTGACTTTCCCCATCCATGTCATCAATACACATTTGTAAATAAGCGTGGCCCTAACACTGATCTTTGTGGCGCTTCACTGGTTTCCATCCTGAAAATGCCGCCTACCCCAACCCCTATTATCCCAAATCTGCCTTCTATCAGTCAGTTTTCTATCCATACAAATAAACTACCTCCAGCATCATGGGCTCTTACTTTTTTAAGTAGCCGAACCTGTGGTATCTTAAGTGCTTTCTGGAAATCCAAGTATGTTACATCCCTGCTTCCACTTCTTTTTCTATGTCAATAAATGTGGAGCTGGAAAAGCACAGCAGGTTAGACAGCATCTGAGGAGTGGGAAAGTCAACGTTTCAAATCGAAACCCTTCGTCAGCTGCTTTTCCAGCTCCACATTTATTGACTGTAGCTTCCAGCATCTGCAGTCCTTACTGTTTCCAACTCCCCCTATTCTTTACTTTTTTTCCTTCAAAAACCACCTCAAAGTATTGATATAAATTTGTGAGGCAAAATTGTGAGGATTACCCCTTCATGAACTCATGCTGACTCTGATTGCACTATGTACAGTATTTCTAAATTCTCTGCTAATGCATGCAAACTGAGCATTACTCAATGAATATAATAATCAACAATGCCACAGAATCCTGGCAGATGTGAGTATGTAAACCTGTGGAGCTAAATTGGTCCTTTCAAAAGGACTGTTAAACCAAAATAATTAACCAAATTTATTTGTTTGTTCATCATTACTGTGTACTGTCTCCAAAGGAAAATGTGATGGAGGGGTTTGCTAGCTGTTTACTTTCTGATGGGCAACGATGTGAGTGCTTCCACTAAGGCTGTAACCGGGTATAATGGACTTGCACGTCATGTACAATTAGAGTAAACTATCCACACTCTCAAGACATTAAGCTTTTACTTAATGCCACAGCAGAATTTTGTTCCTGTCTTCATTGCCTGGGACTATATGCAGCAGAATTCAAATTTGGAGCATTCTGACTTCAGTGAAAATGTTAACTATTAAACCAGTCATTCTCAAAATCTAATTTTTCTAGACTTGCCACTTTCTACTCTCTATAGCATTTTTCAGTTGCATGAAGATACCACTTTACGCACTCCCAACTTTCTATTCCTTAGAGTATTTCTAAACCCATTACTTTGCCCTGGCCTTGGAGGCCATGATTGCATTTTATTGTGGCCCTCAGTCTTGGAGTTTCCTCTTTACTGTGAAGCTTTCCTAAATCCACTTAAGACCATTCCTAAAACCCATCCTAACCAACACGTTGGACACCCTTCCTTCCTAATATCAGCTCTTTTAACTTAGCATCCCTTGTCTGTGAAGGCCTTTGGCAATTTTTTCTATGGTAGAGGTTATGTAAATTCAGTAAGTGTTAGAAATAAGTAATTTGAACTACCTGCTGAGTTGTATAATTACTCATCTGTTGGCATCAGTAGCAGTCATCATGAAGCTATCAATTGTCGCAAAACTTAATGTCCTTGGGGGAATAAAATCTGCTGAGTTTACACAATCTGAGTTTCTCTAGATCCAAAACAGTGGACTGGAGGAAAGTTTACAGTAGAATTCTCCCAGGGATTGGTGTAGAACCCCTGCTTTAATAGCTTAGAGTTTAGTATTTGGGCATGGTTTCAACAATTGTGGCTAATGAGAAAATTAGAAGTATTGTAAATCAAACAGCAGAGAATTTCGATCTTCAAACAGAATGATCAGTCAAATGAATAAAAAGAAGTGTGAAATGATTGATTTTAGGTAGGAAAAATACAGTAGGATAATTTAAAGTAAAAGGTCCACTTTGAAAAAAGATACACCCTGGTCGCTCTGCTCCTGTATGTGTAGTGGGACAGGTTGAGGGAGTGGTTAACGAAGTTTAGGAAATTCTGAGCATTATCTTTAGAGACTCAGTGCAATAGGAAATAAGTCATGGTAAATCTGTGAAGCACTGGTTCAGCCTCAACAGGTGTATTCTGTCTGGTTGTAGACATTACACTTTCAGGTGGTTGTGAAGGTATTAGAGTTCAGAAAAGATTTGTAAGAATGTCTCCAGGGATGAAGAACTTTGTGTAGAAAAAGTTAGAGAAATTGGAACTGTCCTGAGAATGTTGTGAGGAGACTTGATGGAGGTATTCAAAATCATAAGGAATCTGGACAGAATAAATCTGGAGAGAGCTGTAGAAGGAAGATTCAGTAACCAGGAGCACAGATTTAAGGTAAATAACAGAGTTACAAATAAAGTTACGGTGATGCGAGGAAAATCTTTTAATGCAGGAAGGTTTTGATTTGGAATGCATTGCCTGAACGTGTAGTGGGGGAGGGTTGGGTCAATCGAGGCTTCTTCAAGGAAATGGGATCATTATCTGAAAAGGAAATATTTACAGGGCTCTAGGGAAAAGACAGGTGTGGAGCAAGGTGATTTGCCCCTTCAGAGAGGCAGCACAGGCACAGCAGGTGGAATGGCCTACAGTGCTTTAATCATTCTGTAATTCTAAGTGATGGTTAATTGATTTGACTGAAATATTACACTGTATACATTGAGTGAATTTCTCGACGCAGTGAGGTTAATCAGTGAGAACAAATCCTGAGATGTGGCACAAACAATGACACAGATGAGCAGCTGTGTACAGTGAAATGTTGTGGAACATGCATTCAAAATAGATGGCATTGTTCAGTATCCTAGTTCTGTTCTGACACTTGGTTCGTGGTAAGCATTCAGTTTGTAATAAGCCAGAGGATATGAACAATGAACAGTGTAAGCTTACATTGATAGTATTATCCAGTTTCTGTTTAAAGACCATTGACATGTAAAGGTACAAAATAGAAGATTGCATTGCAGGCAAGAACAACAAAATACAAAAGTGAAAACAATCCTTAATAATATTATTAGCTGATGCCACCGGGGCACCGTAGTGGAGTAGTTGTTTGTTAGAGAGTAAGTTCGCAAATACCTTGAGCATAATGATTACAGTATAAATTTAATGTCTCGTTTATTATTTTCTTTAAAGCTTTGACTCTTAATCCCAGTCATGAATTCCTACTGTGATACTGGTGTCCATGGTAACGCCTGTAATCTGTAGGTAGAGGAGAAAAAAATTCACCACATCTGCTTGGAAATCCACCCAACGAGTACTGAAACTTATGACACAGATGGGAGTTCCAAATCTGAGCCCAGCATCCGTGCATTTTCCAGTAAGGAATGATGTGTTGCTTAGAAACCAGGAGGAGCAAAATTGGCCGTTCCGTCTACTTCCCTGTCTGGTTCCCGAGGCCATGTGCCAGCTGTGGCCCAGATCGTGGCCGAGTACATGAATTGCTCAGAAGCTAATGCCATGCCTAATGCTGAGTGCAGCCTTTCGATTAATTTCCTTCCTATTTATTTAGTATGTTTTGAGATTAGATGTCCTTCACTTCCTATTCTGATACTGTGCACTATTGCTGTGAGCTCTGATGTTTTCAACAAAACTGTCATACACTGCACTCTGCCAATACATTAGGTTTTAAATAAAGATTTGGAAAAAAAATCTAAGTGGCTACAATGACTACTGAACAAGTTAGGCTTGTATGAAAGGGAAGGGATCATCTCAACCATTCACTTAAGTTATGGATGATTTATACCTCTATCATGTTTCACCAATTTAGCTCCATAATCCTAAACACCCATACTTAACATAATCTATCAACCTAAATCCTGAAAACTGCAAGTTCTCCCAGCATCCACCGATTCTAAGGGGTAAGCGTTTGAGATTTTCACTACCATTTAAGTGGGGAAAAAATATACCAAGATTTAATTTTAAGATGATCTATTGTCCTCCCCTGTCAGAGGTAATATTTGCTCTATGGCTACTCAATCAAGTCATAAAAAGTGTATAAAAACAGAAGTTGCTGGAAAAGCTCAGCAGGTCTGGCAGCATCTGTGATGAAAAAAATCAGAGTTAATGTTTTTCAGCAACTTCTGTTTTTGTTCCTGATTTACAGTATCCGCAGTTCTTTCGGTTTTCGTAAAAAGTGTACGATACATCTGCTAAGTTAAGGCACTTAGCTTTGTAAATGAGTATTCAGTATACGAGTGTGTGGCTCATATCGCTGGGATGTCACATTTTCACTCAGTTTGTGCTGGCAGATGATTTGACCTGTCTCTCTCATATTGTCCCTTAGTTGTTTTTTTTAAATATAATACTGCATATCTATGCAGCAGTAAAGTGTACCTTAAACCAAAGATATTCTCAGAACAGCTCTTGATGCATTTTAAGTGCTGTAACATTCAACACTATGGGCCAAGTGCTGGAAAGTGTCTTTTGTATAGCTAGGTTGGTGCAGACTGGATGCGCTAAAGGACTATGCATTGTGACCCTATGACAAGTGAGAGCTAAATTTTGGAAACTTAATACAAAGTGAAACCAACTGTGATTCTCCTGGATACCTTTAAGAAAAAGTGAAACAATAAAACACAGCTGATGTTATCTGCACATCTGTTGGAAATGGAGAAGCTGTTTAACAGTGTAATAAATCTGCTTTAAATGAGTTAATTGTCAAAACAATGTCAATTGTAATCTTGTGTAAGTTTACTTTTTTACTAAGTGTAAAACAGCACAAGTTAGGGAGTTAGAAGATTTGTGCTGGAGTGACTAGAATGCAGTATTGTCTCATTGAGACAATTGTAAAAGATTGGAGTTCACATCTGTTTTTTCCAGACTGTTAATTAGTTAAGAATATTAAACTGAAACTAAAAGCAGCCATTTGGTACAGCAAGTCCATTCTATTTACCTTCATTCTTCGTCATTCTTAGCTGCACTGTTGTGACTTCGTTCTGGCTCAATCTAAAAATTCCTGATGTCAAAGATTTAAACCACATAAGACAGTCAAAATATTACTTCTGACAACTTTTTTTTTAATCTTGTAGTCTTTTGAAAGCTAACATGTATGCTTGAATTTATTTTCACAGCCTTTAATTTCATCAAATAACAGGTTCAGTGAATTAAACATGACAGGTAGTCCATCAATCATTCAAAGAAAATAGATCAAAACTATGCTGCAATCTGAGATATCAGATTTTCAGAAATAGATGCCCAAATCCCTTGATTAGATGCCAGCCTTTAAAGGACTCCCATGTGTCCATTATTCTAGATATAAAATGTTTGCATGTCTTGATTAGATTTCACTCTGTCATGCACTGCCAGATGTTTTTTAACATTTCAATACATTTATTCTATAGATTTGAATCCCATAATTAGATTAAAGCCTAATCTGATGTGTGTGAATTAATGACGTGTTAGCCAATAAAAGTGAATTTTGCTCCTTGACCTACGCAGTAAGAATTTGTGACTGAAAATTTAAAAAGCTGTAATTTAGAAGAAATAATTCAGATCATCTTAGGCAAACATTTAAAATAAAATCCAGTGGAGTAGTATTTGAAGAAATGCAGTGAAGTTATCCCTACTGACCTGGCCAATTTCTATTCCTCAGCCAACATCACGAAGAGAGCTTTTTGTTCTTTGTTACATTTCTGTTTGTGACACCTATCTATGCACAAATTAGTTATCTTGTGTTTTTAACAGTCCAGTAGTGAATGTAGTTCAGATTTATTTCGTTGGCTGTGTCAGGCCACCTCACTTTCTGTCAATAGTTTTCTTCTGACCTGCTCGGAATGTTTTGTTCCTCCTGCCACATACTCAGCTCATATCTTTCTATTCTTAAGCATGTTGGGTATTTTCATTCTTGACTAGATGTGATTGCCTTTTCAGAGAATATAAATTACAGAATGTCTTTTCCATTTTCAAATGAATGAAGACTAATATGCAGTGGTGTTGATACTTGCTGGCTTTTGTTTTCCTCTTTTTTTTTTAATCTGTTTATTTCGGTTGAGGATTCAGTAGAACTGATGATACATCTACAAAAATTTCTTATAGTTTTGACCTTAGTGGGAGCATTAATTTCATTTTTGTTGCATGACTCAGTACATCCAAAAAAATCCGCCTACGGTTTCCATATGCGTCATTGGGTAGTGAGGGTGATTTTGGTTTTCTGTTGGGAATTAGTGATAACAGCCCCAATTCTTGTAATTGAATCATTCCGATCTCCAGTGCATAGAAGTCCGTGAAGAAAACCAATCGATTGTTGTTATGGCTGCAGGATTTTGAACCTTCCAATATTTGGGAATACTTACTGCACTCTGACAAGTAAATGATTGCTGTAAATCAAAACCCTGTTTGCTTACTTTGAGGAGAGCTCAATTACTTTATAAAATTAATTTTTAAATGTATTTTTTTAAAACCTGTTACATTATCAGAAGGTTGGTTTCCGTAACTGCACATAACTACTGTACTCACGGATGAAGATTTATGCGAATATGGGGATATAATATAGCAAGAGGTGATAAAGATATTTGGGTGGCTTTTGAAAGCTTCTACAGATATGAAGGACCAAACAGCCTCCTGAGCTGGAAGAAAGATTCTGTAGCGCTACCCATTGATGATCAGAAAATTGGCTGGGGAGGTTTACGGCAATTCTTAATTTGATCAGTGCATGTTAGACTTCCAGAACTGGGGTTTCATGTTGTTTGTTGAGCCGTAGAAGCAATTGTGGAGCAAATGTACTGTGCCGAAAGCAAAAGATAGAGCAAGAGCAGTGTTTTGTTGTTTGACAAGTAAATGTTGATCTGATTTGCTGATTAGTCAGTCTACTGATAAATGTTATTGTTTGTATGTTTGGAGGTCATGTGTTCAGTTCAGGAATATAAAGATCAAATGTCTTAGATGTTGCACGAAGGTGATATTGGGTCTTGTAACAAAACATTATTGGTACACATAGCTAAAACTTGCATTTCAAATGTATTGTCTCTCACTTAAAAGGAAATTACATTTATTATGGTTTTCATGACTTGGATACATATGAAAGTGTTTCACAACTGGTTAATTCTTTTTGAAGTGCAGTTACAGTCGTAACTGTAGGAGATGCTGCAGACAGCAACACAATCGTGATCAGATAATCTGTTATCTATTGATGTCGGTTAAACAATAATCAGCTCTGCTCCTTTTTTGAATAATAGATTTGGTCCATCCTCTGACTGTTAGCCTAGATTCTGTGTTCATTTTACTGCAAAGGGGTTTGAACCCCCATTCTTCTGATGCAGGCCAGAGTGCAACTGCTAAATCAATACTGGCAGAAACAGCCGTTAGTTGATAGGTTAAATTAGTCTGCAAATACCAGGAATGCCTCAGATTTGATATTCACTAAAGCTAATCTGCAAATTTGTAAAAAGGCCTTTAAAGACATTATGTACCTTGTCTACTTGATGGTATTTTACCCTCAGAGATTAAATATTAGAGAAATTAAGGCAAATTATTGTGATATTCTCTCTGAAATCTATTAAGCACTTGGGATGGATGTAGGAGTGCATAATAACATGTAGTGTACCATCATATATGTTTAATAGCCCTCTTTACTTACTCGGATAAGTCCCAGTGTTCGCAGAATTTGAACTATCCAGTAATTATATAGATAATTCCAAAGGTCAGTGACTCTCTGTATGACCTATTCTCTGAAAGTCTTCAATTACTATATTTGTCAGTATTTTAAAATGTATAGCATGATTTGCTTCCATTGCTGTCCCAGGGAGACTGTTGCAGAAGATCATTAACCTCTTTGTTGAATTGTACAATAACACTTACAATCAAAGTGTCCATGAAGAATGACCATGTGAGCAAGGCAGAGGATGATGGGAAGGAGTTGATCAATGGTTTACATGCAGACATGGAATTTCTGACACTAAAATTCAACATGTATTTGAGAATACACATTTGACCCTCACTGGGTGTTTCACTCGTGTGCCAGTCCATATCTGCAAAGAGGATGACTATAACGACCAAGGAAGTTTTAAATCAGGGTAAAAGTTATCAAAGATATGTGAATCTATTGTTTAATGAAGCATTTTTAATATATTTTGTTTTGTTTCAAATTATAGATCATAGTTGCACAATATGCCTCTATTTCCTGAAATCATAAATATTTATATTGTACTTAATTTTACAGACGTATGGTCTGTATTCCTGCAGATAAGTTTGGTACCATAATGTCTTAATAGCTTTATCAATCTTGGCTTAGTTGATAGTACTCCAGTTAAATTAGACCTTGTGCGTTCAAGCCACTTTGGAGGGTCAAACAGAAATGCTAGGTTGCTGCTCCAATATTGTACTGTTGGGGATGCTGTTTTGGCTGAGATGTTAAATTAAGGTCCCAACTTGCATATAAAAGATCCCATGATATTTCTTTGAAAAAGAACTGGGGAGGTTTTCAGTGATGTCCTAGCCAATATTTATTTGACAACAAGTATTTCCATAATAGATGATCTGGCCAATATCTCATTGCTGTTTGTGGGATCGTGCATGTAAATTGATGGTGGTACTTCATACATTGCAAAAGTATAAATACATTTCAAAACACTTGACGAGAGGGGTTTAAAATTGACAAGGAGAAAATCTATAAGCTGTCATTAGTTAGAAATGATGAGTTGCGGGACTGAGTGATTTGGGGATGCTTGAGGAAATGAGTGGAAATTGCAGAAGAACTGGCCATAATTTTACAGCCTTTCTTAGATTCTGGTTGCTGAGGACTGGGGAACTGTACACGACATATCCTTGTTCAAAAATGTACAAGGATAAGGCTAGCAATTACAAAACAGTCAGCTTAACTTTGGTGACGGGCACTTCTGGAAGCAGGCATTCAGGATAGAATTAATAGAATTAAATGGGTTAATTAAGAATAGTCAGCAAGGATTTCTGATGGAAAAATCATGTTTAACTGATTTTGGAGTTTTTTGAGGAGGTAACAAAGGGTTGATTAGAAGTACTGCTACTGATGTGTGTATGGGCTTCCAGTAGATTTCCTTCCTTTGTCAGCCGAAGGCTGAGCTGGTTTGTCAGTGGTAGTAATGAATTTCATTATTGATATCTATCTTTATTGAGAGGAGGCAATCTCTTGCATAAGTTACTGATATGTTTGACTTTAGGAATAAAATTGGTCCATGTTTTTAGAATTTCCTCATTGATCTCAGTCAGTGTGTGAGCCGGTGTTTTGCTATTGGAAGACGAGCTTAATTTTTCAGGTGTTTATTAAAGGGCCCATTTTCTGTCATGTTTCAGAGGAGGTTTCAGTGGCCGGGGGTTCAGATTCTGAGTGAACAGGCACAAACCGCACAAGGACACTGTAGATGCTACCTGTGGCTTTGCATCTCAAGGAAAGGAATTATTTTTCCGATTATTCAGATAACAGTCTTGAATGAATCTGGCTTAACCATTTGCCCGAAAATCTCCCATTCATTATTGGAATGGGGAATGAATGATTCATGTCATTACCAAGACTATTTGTTTCTGCCATCTGACGGAGTTGATAACACACACTGTAGCAGCGTCTGAGTTTGGTGTTGATTCTTTTGTATGAAGAATGCAAGGCATAATTTTTTTTGGGCCAATTTTCAAGGGCTACATTTTAGTTTTCAGTGGCTACTTATTCATTCTTATGAACTCATTAATTTGGTGATGCAGTTGCACAGTAACATTAGGAACATAGGAACAGGAGTAGTCTATTCAACCTGTCTCGCCTGCTCTGCCATTCTACCTCAATTAGATCACCTATAACCCTCTAAATTCTGGAGACCAAAGGCCTAATTTATCTCATCTCTCCCCATAACCCCTGAAATCTAGGTATCATTTTTGTAAACCTGCATTGAACTCCATCCAGGGCCAAAGCATCCATCCTAAGGTGTGCTGCCTGAGCTGCTCTCAGTATTCTGTAAATGCGGTCTAACTAGAGTTTTGACTACTTTTTAATGTCTACATCCTTGTACTCCAGCCCTTTAGATATGAAAGCCAGCATACCAATGCTATGCACCTGAATTCCTAAATCTCATTGGACATCTACTATGTTTAACTTCGTGGCTTTAAAAAAAAAATCCCTGATCTATCCTAAAATGGATAACCTCACACTTGTATTGAAATCTATCTGGCACAGCTTTGCACATTCACCTAATCTATAAATATCCTGTTGTAATTTTATGCTGTCACCAACACTGTCTACAATGCTGCCCAATTTGTCATCAGCAAGTTGTTAATGAATGTTGTGAAGAACTGAGACTTCAACATAGATCCCTGTGGGACACTTCTAGTGACGTCCTCATAATTTGAGTATTTATCCAACTGACTGTGTCAGTAGCTCACCCTCAATTCCGTGGGATTCCTAACTGTCTCTTGTGTGGGATTACCAGAAGCTTTCGGGAAGCCCATATAAATAATATCCTTTGATTTACCCATGTCCACCACCTTTGTCACCTCTTCAAACATAAAACAGCGGTTTGTCAAGCATGGCCTACCCTTCATGAAGCCATGCTGATTCTCCCTGATTAACTAAAACTTTGAGATGATCAGCTACCCTATCCTTGATTGTAGACTGTGCAATTTCCCCACAATGGATGTTAGGCTCTCTGGTCTGTATCCTTCTGTAACCTGTCTTAAAGAGCAGAGTGACATGAGCAAATTTTCAATCCAAAGGTACAATTCCTGAATCCAGACAACCTAACTTATGTATTTGTGTTGGCAAATAAGTATTTGGATTCAGACAGAAGCAGAATTGGAAGAATTTTTAAGATTCTTAATTATCAATTCCATTAACTAAAGCACATAAGGAAAGCATTAATTTCCTGGATGCAATATTTGAACTGACACATACTTGTAAGCACAAAAAGCAACCCAACATTCCCAACAACCTTTGGGAGATTTGAGATCACAGCAAATATGTTTCAATTGAATGTTAACTAAATCAGGAATATTTTAACCGGGTAGTTACTGCCTTTTTCAAAACTGCGTCTGAGTCTCAAACTTAAAATTTAACAGTCGACAGCAGTGTTCATTACAAAAGCATCCACTACAAGCTCCCCCCGAAGAGTAGCTCCTGAACAAATGCCACAGTCAGGTAGAGATACCATGTTCATTTTCAAGTAATTTTTAATCTCCATGATTTCAAGTTTTCGTAATGCTTGCTGAGCTGTTTTCCTTTTATTGACAGGTTTGAACCCTCTTTCTCCTCTACATGTGATCTCTCTCTCTCTCTCTCTCTCTCTCTCTCTCTCTCTCTCTCTCTCT
>JAHRHZ010000133.1:9471482-9495425 GCA_024137785.1 Ginglymostoma cirratum
GAAGGGTTTAGGCCCGAAACGTCAAGTTTTCCTGCTCCTATGATGCTGCTTGACCTGCTGTGTTCATCCAGCCCCATGCTTGTTATCTCGGATTCTCCAGCATCTGCAGTACCTTTTATCTCTGATACAACTTTTCCATTTCAGTCTGCAATCAAACATACAGAAAATTAGCAAGATATGGGCTTTACAGGAATAAGGAAATGATAGGGACAATAAATAAATGGTTTGTGTTTTTCTTCATGGTGGAAGACGCCCAAAATATTCTGGAATGAATGGGGATCTAAGTCTAACAGGAATGAGAGAATGAAAAAATAAGTATTTGTTAAAATAAAAATAGTGGAGATATTATTGGAACTAATCAGCAACAATTCAGAATTTGAATAGTCATATTAGCCTCAATCCCACCTCTGTTTCTCTTCCCACAAGTACTGCCAGACCTGCTGGGTTTCTCCAGCACGTTCTAGTTTTATTTCAAATTTCCAGCATCTGCAATATTTTACTTAAATTGAGGAATTACACAAATTTATTTAAATTATTTTTAGAATTCTGCAGGACATAATGCACACACCTTTTACATATGTATTTCTCAAGCATCTTTATGACCTGAAATGAAGTGTTCCTAGTGAATTAGGCCTGTGCTATGGTAACTTTCTAACGTATTGGCAACACGTGTGAGAGAGGCCAAAAACAGTACGCTTGTCATACTGCCAGTGTCAAGACTGAATTACCTCAAGCTGGCCATATGCTAACAACTTTTGGTCTTAATATCTGACAGATTTAGATTCGTTGGAACTTGAACTCGTTTTTGTCCTGTCTGTAATGCAGAAAAAGAAATTAGATATTCGGTCTGTCTTTGGAAAGCAGTTAAGGTATTTTTGACCTTTAAATATTAACATAGTGTACAAACTGGTGATAAAAGGCAGCATAAATAAGTGAATAATATAACTAAATAATAAAATAGTCCTGGATAATGTCCCAGTTATGTGTCATGTGGGAGCCCCAGACACCATTGTGATCCATGGCCAATAGGTTTGCAGCCACATTCTCATCCAATCAACAAATTAAAAAATACATTTTGAGGTGCAAGTTGATTTAGGTGTTTGGTGCATGAGTAACAAAATGTTGATTTGCAGGTACAGTGTGTAATCAAGATGGCTAATGGGATGCTATCCTTTATTAAAAGAGGAATTGAACACAAAAGTAAGGATATGACATTTGTTACACAGGCTGTTGCTAAGACCATGTCTTGAATACTATGTGCTGTTTTGGTCTCCTCAGTTAAGGAAGAATGGAAATGCATTGGAGATGCTTCAGAGGAAGTTTACTGCATTGGTGCCTGGGATGAGCAGGTTGTTTTATGTGCAGATTGGGCTTGTTTCTGCAGGATATAAGAAGAGTGAGGTATGATGTGACTAGTTTTGACAAGTGGAATGTGAAAAGGATGTTTCTTTTGAGTCAGTCTGGAACTGAGGGGCACTGTTTCTTAAATTAGGGGTTGCATTTTTCAAGACAACAATGAAGAGAAATCTTCTTTTGCAGAGAGTTGTGCATCTTTGGACCTTATGCTACACCGCCTTCTGAGGCACTATGTGATTTGAATACTTTAAAATGAAAGTGGATAGGTTCTTGTTAGGCAAGGAATTAAGTTTATTGAGGTAGATTGAAATGTGGAATTGGAAACACGTAATGGTTAGTCATGATCTTGTTGAATGGCGGAGCAGACTTTGAGGATCAAGGTGTCTATCACTGGTCTTATTTCATGTGTTCCTATGTTCATATGACAACTGTTGTATTTGCGTCCAGCGGCTGTTCCTAAACTTGGGATAATTCATTTGTCATCTATATTCTAGCTATGCGTTAGTTACTCAGAAATAATGTGCAAGTTGATTTTAAAGAAAGGCTTTGAAATACCATACATCGCTTAGAAGTCTGCACTGAAAATGCAATCTAACTTAGAAATAAGCTTTAGTTTTGTTACCCAAAAGTAATTTTAGTTCCATATTCACCACCGTTTTTAACTTCAACCATACCTCATTCTATATCATTCAGCCCAATAACCCAAGAGAGATCTGCACTCCTCCAATTCCAGTATCTTGCATTTGTGCTTATCATTTCTCTTCAACTGCTGCCGTAACTAACAAAAATTCTTTTCTAATATCCTTGACTTTCTACTCTTCTTTTTTTCAAATGTTCCTGAAAGCATAGCTCTCTGTCCAGTTTTTTGGCTGTTGTCCTAACATCACCTTATACAGCTCAGCAGCAAACTTTTGTTTGATAAAACTGCAGTGAATTGTTTTGAGATGTTCAAGATGATATGCAATTGTAGGTTTTTTTTTACTCCCATCTACTTCAGAATGTCCCCCACTGCAAATATGCTGGTAATGTTATGCTATCTATTGTGTGAAGAACCTGTGGGTGAAGCGCACAGACCAGAGAAACCCCAAATTCAAATGGCAGGTTTTGGGATTAAAAAAAAAACTGTAGATGCTGGAATCCAACGTAGGCAAACAGGAGGCTGGAAGAATGCAGGAGGACAGGCAGCATTTGGAGGAAAGGAGTCCTGAAGAAGGGTCATCCCTGAAACGTTGACTGCACCTTTCCTCCAGATGCTGCCTGGCCTCCTGTGTTCTTCCGGCCTCCTGTTTGTCGACCCTTTTTTTTTCTGTTGGATGATCTCAGTGCCAAAGTAGAAGGTGCTGCAGTTGGGCTTTTATTTCTGAAATACTGAAGGAGAAACATGAGCTAGTGCTTTTGTTCCTAATCGTAATCCATTGTAAATATATCCCTTTTGATCTGCATTCTCCTACAGAACCCAGAGCAAAACTAACGTGCATAGTTGTTGAAGAGAAAGATGCCCCATGGCCAGAGCCAAACAATAAAGAAGATGAGCTCAGCCATGATTCTTTAGGCCAATTACTGCTTTCACAATTATTTTGCTTTAAGAATAAAGAGAAGAGTGAGTTTGAGTGAAGGAGGTTACCTCAGAGGACAACAGGATCTTGATCAGATGTGCTGAGGATTGGCAGATGGAGTTCAATTTAAATAAATATGAGGTTCTACATTTTGGTGGTGCAAATCTGAGCAAGACTTGATGGTAAAGTACCAGGCAATGTTGCCAAACAAAGAGACCTTGGAGTGTAGGTTCATAGTTCCTTAAAAGCGGAGTCGCAGGTAGACAGGGTAGTGGTCAGTGCATTGAGTGTAGAGTTGGGAGGTCATGTTGTGGCTGTACAGGACATTAGTTCGGCCAGTTTTTCAGATTACTGCGTTCAATTCTAGTTTCCCTGCTATAGGAAGGATGTGAAACTTATAAGGGTTCAGAAGAGATTTAAAAGGATGTTTGTCAGTGTTGAAGGGTTTGAACAATAGGGAGAGGCTGAATAGGCTGGGGCCACTTTCCCTGGAGCATCAGAGGCTGAGGGGTGACCGAATAGGGGTTTATAAAATCATGAAGGGCATGGATAGGGTGAATAGCTAAGGTTTTTTCTCCAGGATAGGTGAGTGCACAACTAGAGGGCATAAGTTTAAGGTGAGAAGGGAAAGATACAAAAGAGACTTAAGGGGAAACTTTTTTTCATGCAGAGGATGACACATATATGGAACGAGGAAGTGGAGGAGGCTGGTACAATTACAACATTTAAAAGGCATCTGGATGCGTACATGAATAGGAAGGGTTTAGAGGGATGTAGGCAAAATGCTGGCAAATGGGTCCAGACTAATTTAGGATATCTGGTCGGCATGAACAAGTTGTAATGAAGGGTCTGTTTCCATGCTGTATATCTCTGACTGAGTGCCTGCTGATTCTACAATTTTCAACTGTTAATTATTCCTCTGCCAACTTATGCAGGATAAAAACCAATTTCCGGTTGATGAGTGGTTGATAACACTCATACTCATGGAAGCATAAAGCACAGAAAAGGCTATTTGGTCCATTATTTCTCTTGTGGCTTTTTGAAAGTGCTATCTCCTTAGTTTCACTTCTGTACGCTGCCCGTCGCCCTGAAATTTCTCCTTTCTGAGAAAGTGTATTATCCACCTTCTCAAGGACCAGCAGTAATTGGCAATAAGCAATGCTCAAATCTCATGAATCAGCAATAAATAAAAACTTTCCATTATAGGTAATTATTGAATCCACAACTTCCAGGTAGTGTATTTACAAGTCCCCTCTCTCCTCCTGCCTTTGGATTTTTATGCTAATTAGCCTCAAACTTTGCCCTCACATTACTGACACTTTTGTCATAGGAAGTGTTGCCTTCCTATTTGCAACAAGTTCATTCTTGTTGACGCTATGCACACTCCAAGAGTAAAAACTAAGCAGTACCTATGGCTGAAATCTGCAAACCTGTGAGAATATTTTAACGCCCATTGCGTTGAGCAACCCACTAACAGTTAGTGTTTAGGCACATATGTGAGGAAAGATCATGTGAATAGATTAAATGTTCCATCAGATGCATACTCTAACAGGAGTTAAGTGTTGGAATGAGAAGAAAAATTGAGATGAAAATGAGCTAAATGTTCAAATAGTATTAATTGTAAACTAGACTTGACTTTTTGGATTATTTGGGTGCACTAACATGGGGTATGATATTTCTTGTAAGAATTTCATGCAGCATTTTATGAGTAAATTGATTGCCTTGAATCTATAGCATCCAGTACAGTAAGCAGATACTTGTGGCAGACGATAATGTTACAACCAATTCAATTTATTTTTTGGATATTGGAACTCCTGACAAATGGTGGTGAAAGATACAACTGGAGCCTCGTCTTTTTAGTCGTGCAGGCTTGTACTGTCACATACATGCTTTACTTAGTGTACCTCAAGACCCATTCAACACTGTAACAACCTGTTCCTACGTATGTGGCCAAAGGTGAATCACTAACTGCAACACTTGAATTAAAATAAAACACCTAATTAATATTCAGTTAACGCTTTCAGATAAAGAAGTTGATGCTCTGAAGTAAATGAATGTTACTTCAATTTATAAGAGAATCATTCATTAACTAGTATCCTTGATTGTTTTACAGTTTGTATTGTAGGGCAATTAAGACTTTGCATTTGAGATGCTTTCTTATTAAGACTGGGGAAGCTAATGCACCCCTTGTTGTGAAGCAGGGCTTGAACATAAAGCATAAAATTTCAGTGCAGTGCTGAGGATGACTTCGATGCCATCGTTCAGATGAGTTGTAAACTGAGGTCACTGTCTGCCTGTTTTTAACTCATGTGACACTGAAGAGAAGCAGAAAGATTTTCACCAACAATCCCCCTTTAACCAAAGAGCGTCAAAAAACACAAAGGTCTTGGTCAGTCGTTCTGGTCAATCAAACACTGCCAAAGCAACGATTAAGTGGTCAAATCTCTCTTTTTGCACAAATTTGCTTCCATGTTTCCCCATCAAAGTAACTTCTTCAAATTGAATCAATTGAGAAGTACCTTGGGATATTTTGAATTAGTTGCTGTATGTAGGTTTATTCTTTCCTAATGTTGGTACATGCCAGAGAGAAATTTTGTACCAGAGCTTTTAATACTTTAATGTCACCCCGTGTTCAATATGCTTCTCATGTAATGGTCATATTCACCATTTCATTCCATTTATCAAAACTGGTGACAGATGTCTAATCAATAGTACCTATTGTATAGTTTAACATGCTCTCCCGAGGCACAACGTAAGTTTGAAAGAACAATATCAATAATTGTAATGCTGGATGTTTGCTTCACACTTAAGTTGGATGTAGTGTGAAGGTCTCGCATGCCCAATATTGTGCTCCATTAAAATCCTAGCAACAGTTTTGTTGCAATGCCAGGCCATTCCATGTATTTCCTCAGGTTGTTTGCCTTTTCTTTTATTATGTCATTGATTTGAACATCCTCTTCTTCCCGTAACTTTCCTGTGTGATTGGCTTGTTCCTGTTCTTTTTCACGTTTTGAAACATTATTGATGCGAGCTGTGATTGCTGTTGTAGATCATTTTCTTTTCAGAAAATTGTCTTCTTTTTAGCCAAAATAACTCAACTGGCTTCTGCAAGAGCAGAGAATGCCTTTCCAAGTTGTTGCTACAGGGTTGCTTTGACCTATGAATCTCACAATACAAGGATTCAACACTAATAGGAGCAATATTTTAACATACTACTTGCTGCTCAGATTTTATTTGGAATACGTTCTCACAGAATGAAATCAGTGCTACACTCCAGCATTTTGCCTTCTTTTCCATCTCCAGAGTCGTCATAAGTGTTTGAAGTGTGTCAATAGAATATCAGTGTGGCTGGGATGAGGAAGGTTGTCTTTATCATGTTAAGTCATCTCAGGTAGGTGGTGTATAACCATTCAAGAGTGCCATTGAATACTGGGCTATGCCAATCATTAAATTTCTCTTTACTTGGGTACATGGTTACTATTGGTTCTGTAAAATGTCAGTCTCTGTTCTAGTCTGCTTCAAATGATGGCTTGCAGAAAGATTTCCATTCAAGACCATCAAAGGTTTGAAGTTTTGAAGCAGGACAGACTGTTGTTACAACTAGATGAAAGGGTAAATAGCTTGTCTTTTGAAGCCCCTCTCGGTTGATCAGCACAAGTGTTTTTCAAGCATACAGCTATCCCATTTTAATTGAAATGTAGTTAACTGGATCAAAATGAAAGTGCCAATTAATTGAAGTTTTTGGAGTGTAAGAAAGACGCTCACCATCTCAATGTTGAATTCAATAATTTGAGAAACTGACCATGCGATGTTTTGTCTCTATTTTTCATGCTCTCCCAAACACCACCTCACTGCCTTTTCTGTATTCTCTTTACTTTCAATTTAGTAGAAAGGACTAGTACTCTTCCTTTCACTCCTTATTTTACAACCATTTACATCTTTTTTCTGTTTTTCCATCATGAGCAACCCCTTTTGTATTTTGCATTGTGTGTCCTCCTCTGTTAGAAGTATTTTAAAAAAAAAATCTAATGTAGAATGCTTCTTCAGAACTGTACTATGGGATTTGAAACATTATCTCTGTTTCTCTGTCCACAGATACTGCCAGACCTGCTGAGTTTCTCTGTGATTCTCTGTTTGCTAGTAAAATATGGTTTTGTTTGTATGTTCCTAGTTTAGTTCCATTGTAATTTTCAAACCGCACACTTCACTGGTAACCTTTCATCTCCAACATGTGACGTTATTCATGGAAATGTGAGTAAGACAAGTAAGTAAACTTCTTGAAATATCAATGAGTTTCAGTGCTTCTTGATTAAAATTGTAATTCCAAAGCAACCAGTTTTGCATATTCCATGTGGGTTGCTTGGGCTTGTCTGGTGATCACAGCAGTCAGAGTTGTACAGCACAGAAGCAGACCCTTTGGTCCAACTTGTTCATGCCAACCAAATATCCTAAATTAATCTAGTCCCATTTGCCAGCATTTGACCCATATGCCCCTGAACCCTTCCTATTTGTACCTATTCAGATGCCTTTTAAATGTAATTGTACCAGCCTCTACCACTTCCCCTGGCAGCTCATTTCGTGTACACACCACCCTTGAGAAAGTTACCCCTTAAGTCCCTTCTAAATCTTTCTCCTCTCACCTTCAATGTATACTTTCTAATTTTGGACTCTCCTACCCTAGTTGTTTAAGGCAGTTGTTTTAGGTCCACAGTGTCCTTTATTGTGGACTAAAAATGGGCTTAAAGTCTCAGGTATCAAGGTCCAGTGATGGAAGTTTTATATTGACAGTGTGTTTACACTGTAACGTTATTACTAACATATAACTGCCTTAAGAATTTTTGTGTGCAAGACCTGTAAATCTATTTCAGCTATTGGCATGGGCATAGTGGGAACATATGTTTAGTTCACTTGACTTATGTACATGGAGGGGAGATGTTCTGTTTTGTTCCCTTGATTTGCCACAATTCACTGTTGTTCCAGATTTCCAGGAATGAAAATCCAAACTGTTTGGTGGAGTACGTGTAGATTCTGAGTCCTGATGTACCAACATTTTAAGCCACAAGTGACTTGATCTTGTAAATATTTTATTTGCTAGTTTTGGATTTATTTTCAAAAGTTTTGCAAAAGACAGTTTTTAGTCGCATTGCCTCACTTGGTAGAGAACATATAAAATGGAGCATTAAGATTTGTATCACAAGTTGTCAATATTATTATTATTATATCTTTCAATTAGAATTCTGACCCACCTCCTTTGATAGAGTGAGTAAAATGCACTGACAGCAATACAAATTTAGGCGATTGGTCAGCTCAGTTGCCTGGATGGCTGGCTTGCAATGAAGAGTAATGCCAACGGAGTAGGTTCAGTACCACACAGGCTAAGGTTACCATGAAGGTCCCTCTTTCTCAAACTCTCCCCTTGCCTGAGGCATGGTGACCCTCTGGTTAACCCACCACCAGTTGTCTTTCACTAATGAGAGAGCAACCTTATGGTCTGGTAGGACTATGGTGTCTTTAACTTTTAATATAGCAATGAAGTATTATTGAAATGTAGTTAGTTCTAATGCATAAAACACTGTCCAATCTGCATGCTGCAAGTTCTTATAAATAAAACAGATTAGCCAATTATCATTTTTTTTGTTTGTTTGAAGATGAGTATTGGTCAGACACCAGGAAGAACTCTTATTTAAAATAGTACCTAAAGTCAACCTGAAATTGTTCACCTATTAAATCATTTTTTGTCACATGTATTCAACACAAAATACAGTGAAAAGTGTGTACTGTCACAATGCATGGTGCCACTGACATTAACATAAAATAAAAATAAAGAAAGAGAACTGAGAGAAAGAAAAAGAAAGAGTCCAACGTTTCCTTCTTCGCTGCTACAATCCCACTCCGGGCTACACCAGCCCACGCCATGCCACCGCTAGGGACCTGATCCAGGCGACACCAGCCCACATTGTGCTGCCTCCAGGGGCCTGCTCCGGGCTACACCAACCCACACTGTGCCGCCGCCAGAGGCCTGCTCTGGCCTACACCAGCCAACACCTTGCCACCACCAGGCTTCACAGGCCAACAGACTCTGTAGCCACCTGGGAGAGCAAGTAGGATTTTATTTAACATCTTATCTGAAGGATGGCATCTCTGATTGTGCAGCAGTTCCTAAAGTACTACATTAGAATGCCACACCTGGATTAGTGCTCAAGTCTCGAGGCATGACTTGAATCCATCTAACTCAGACAAGTGCTGTCACTAAGCTGAGGCTAATACTTAAAATCCAAGATGGTGGTTGGGTAGCAAGGCTGCATGCAAGGTGTTGTCTGGAGCTGATCTGCTCCCATCTGCATTCTTTGCTTTTTACTTCCCTTTTTCTCTTGTGTTTTTTTTTTGTTTTTTTTTCTTTGGTGAGTCAGTTGGCAGCATTGGTGCAGCAGCGAGAGTGGGCTATGTGCAGAATGGTGGCAGCGTCCTGGTGATTGGAGGTGGCGGCAGCCAGGACGTCATCCTAGCATTTCGAGCTGGCAGTGGCAGTGGTGGCAAAGCTTCTGGTGATCAGAGGCGGCGACAGAAGCCTCTTTAAAATTGCAGCAACGGCAAAGCAACATCTTGGAGGGCAACAGAGCGGGACTTTGGTATGTTGGCAGCCTGGCCTGATAGTGGAGCCAGGGTCTCTTGGCTGCGGTTGGCGCAGAATAGGGATTCCAGGCATTGGCAAGGTGATGGCTACAGTAACAACAGTGTTGTATGCCTGGAGTGGGCACCTCCGGTGTCATCGAGGTGGCAGCGGAGCCAGGGATAGTGGCACAGATGTTGTTGGTGAGCTGACTCGTGGAGTGAAAATAGAGTGTATTTCAGTTATATCTTTTTACTCTTTTTATTAAACTATTCAATATAGCGCCAGATTGTGGCAATAGTTGAAGTCTTTCACTGGATTCCACTGTATTATTCACTGAAAATGCAAGTGACAAAATAAGTCATTCAAACTCAAAAAATAATCAATGTACCTGAAATAATTCCATTGCAGAAACACAGTGGGTAAGAGCTGCCTCATTTCCTTCATTCTGGGTTCCGGTAATTCCTCAATGCTGGTCTTTATGATCTAACCATTGTTAGCCAGAAATTTATTATCCAATAATTCTTGCTTTATTTCCAAACAGCATATGATTGATTTTTCTGAAAATTTTTTTTAGCAGACTTTATATAAAAATTTAATTTTAAACTTGCGCTGTAGATGGTTATGTCTAAATACAAGTGGTTGTTAAAATAAGAAGGGTGAAGGGATTGAAAGGTATCCATTATTTTCCAATTATCTCTGTCTATACTTGTGTCGGCTACAATACAACACAGTCTAAATTGTTGTCTTTTATCAGCTTTCACTGAAAACAATTCTTTCATAATTTATAATCTATTTCTAATGTTGATAGTATATTCCAGAACACACACATTATCAGACATTTAGATAAATGTTTGTGCCTTTTTAAGATTTTAAGGTTATGTTCACAGTATGGAAATGAATGTGTATGCACAACACTGTAATGTTGCAGTAGCATTCCAGTAGTTGACCAGTCAGCAATTCGAGGATTGCATGATTCCTGCTGTGGGGGTTGGGGAGGGGTGGGGGCGGAATTTTTGTTTGCACTCTGACAGCTGTTCTAAGAGTACCAAATGCAAGAGCAAAGCCTCCGTGAGTTGTATGCAAAACAAGGCAAGACTGCAGCAGATCCTGACTTGATGAAAAAGTGAATTGATTTGTGAATCAATTCTTTCATTGGAAAGAGTGAAACACGCACTGGCTGTTCAGCTCATCGATGCTAATTAACAGACTTTCTGTTGTTATATCTGGTTATTATTCCAGGTTTAAAGTAAGGTGTGAGAATTTGAGGTGTCCTGAAATGATCATCTGGGATAAAAGCATGAGTGATTT
The DNA here is from genome assembly GCA_024137785.1 of Ginglymostoma cirratum. Taxonomy (NCBI): domain Eukaryota; kingdom Metazoa; phylum Chordata; class Chondrichthyes; order Orectolobiformes; family Ginglymostomatidae; genus Ginglymostoma; species Ginglymostoma cirratum. The sequence continues at coordinate 9,482,316 of JAHRHZ010000133.1, forward strand.
AGATTATTTTGAATGCTGTTGTGGTATTCAATGCAAGATAGAACTTTAGTCTATGAATGGAAATTCAACGTGGTGAGTTCTAACCTTGGCATTTGTGGGGAGGAGTTAATAAGGGAAGCATCCCCAAATAATATTTTACCAATGGAAGATTTTCTTAAATGCCTGATTTTTGAAAGAAAAACCGCTCTTTTTTTTTTTTAAAGAAAAGTGAGTTCAAACAATTGATGCCAAGTTCAACTGTCTGCAGAGAATATACTTTCTGAGAAAAACAATCAAAGCAAAAGTACTGTGGGAGCTGGAAATCTAAAATAAAAGACAGAATGATAAACTGATAGGTTAATGGCCTTCAACGTTTAATATGAATAGTAACTGGGAAGTGAGGAGTTGGTTGGAAAAGAGGGGTGTAAAAACCCTATCTTTTTTATTTTTCTGCATTTTTGATTGTGGATTTAAATGGGAAAACACCTGTTTAGGAAAAAAAAAACAAGGATTATGAAAGGGGTTGCTGCACTTTCCAACAGCAAGTTATAGGTATTTGTTGTGAGCATGGGCAGGTGAACGGCTTGTAAGAGCGAATAATATGGCCAGAAGTCTTCTGGCCTCTATAAATGGAGGTAGTCTCTCTCACTCTCTCACTTTTTCTCTCACTGAATCACTCACTCTCAAAAATACTTAATGCCTGAAGAAAACCAGAGTATTTTCGCTCACCAGTTACTGTAAGCTGTGACTTTTAACCTGTAACTGAGATAATTTGCAATTTGTGAACCAGTTGCTCTTGTTGATGCGGTTTGGGAAAGCTAGTAGGTGGGAGTCAGCATTGACCAGAAACTTAAGTGGACCTGCCAAATAAATATTATGCTTAAAGAAGGAGGTCAAAGACTGGGAATTTCACAGCCAGTAACTCCCCTCCTGATTTTCCAAAGCCTGTCTAACATCTACACAGGATAAGCCTGGAGTATGATGGAAAACTCTGTTTTCCTAATGGGCGCAGCTTTAATAACATTTGAGGTTCAACATCCAAAATTAAAAAACTTGTGATCCAGCCACCACCTAAACATTTGCTCCCTCTATTAGTGGTCTGGAGTATTAATGATTTGCAGTATTAACAAATTGCACTGTGGCAACTCCCCAAGGCTACTTCCAAACCTGCGATCTCTACTATTAGAAGAACAACGGCAGTTCGTGCATGAGAGCAACACCATCTGTAGTTCCCCTTCAGGTCTTGCAGCACATCTGGTGGGGTTCATTCTACTGCCGCTCTAGTAGGGTGTGTGTCTAGGAGGCGCAATATGTTGTCAGATTGTCATGATGCTCCACAAATGTTCTGACCTGCCATGTATCTTCCCATAGTTCTATGTATTTTCTTTCTTTGATACTGTGTTTAGCTTCTTAGTTAATCATGCGTAGAGTCTGAGCCTTGGATTTTTTTGCTTGTTGGAATATATATAGTTTGCATATGTTTAAATATCCTTTCAAATGCCTGTCATGTACCTCTATTCTCCTATTCCTTAATTGAATTTGCCAGCTCATTTTAACCGTTGTGCTTTCATGCCCTCATAGTTGCCCTTATTTAAGATGGAAATTCTAGCCTTGGACCTACTCTTCTGTCTTGCAAATTGAATATAAAATTCAATTGATTACTGCTACCAAGAGATATCCTTGCCTTGAGGCCACAAATTGATCCTATCTTGTTACATAATGCTGTTGCACTGTAGCCTGCTCTCTTGTTTGTTCCAGAATGTGCTGTTCTATGAAATTATCCTAAAAGCAATCTATAGCTGTATTTTAAATATTTAGCCTTCCATTTGAGTCAAATTCACCAGTTTTTGAGAGTTGAGATTTATCCTATTAACCCTCTTCCATCTCCTTGATTATACTACTTGGTATTATTTGGTTTGCAGTAATTTTTACAATTTACCCTTTTTTTTAAAAAGGTTTTTGTATCCCAATTGATTCAAGTTCAACATGGGCCATAGCTATTTTAACCCCTGATATTGATACTGAAGGCACCTTGATGTGAGATAATTGATCGTATAACCTTCCATGAAGTCTATTGTAATAGTCAAGAATCATTACCTCAATACCACATACGTGTCAAATTCAATTAGAATAAAGTAAAACTGAAGAAGTAATTTTAACATGATTAGCTCAATCACATTTAGAAATTAATTTTTTCAAAAAAAAATTAACAGTAAAAGGATATTCTGAAAGATTTAACTTGGAAAATGATCTAGTTCATTATTTGTCTCAAATGAGAGAAATCAAGTCTGAAAATCTGGTAAGGACAAGTATCTCCAGAGTAACTCTCTCCAACTTTCAGTGCCACAGTGCTTCTATATTTTGATGGAATAAAACTGCTGCAGTTTACTTCCTACACTTGCAACATGATCAGATTTGGGAGATTGGTGTTATGTGGTACAGAAATTTGGACAGCATCAAGAAGAGGGCAACAATGACAGGATATTTAACAAATATTTGGATGGTGACAAAAGACAAAATCAGGAAGAAGTACATTTGGGCATTGATGAATAAAAAAGCTAGGAAAAGATTGAAATGGTATGCAGTTTCAGAGGGAGGAAACATGCTAAGACCAGTAATGCAGAGGGACTATCAATAAGAGGAGGAGGAGGGTGACTTAATACCAGATGGAGAGAAGGCAGTGTACTGGGATTGGAAGAGAAATGCATGACTCACAGGAGGAGATGGAAAAGAGTGATCAACTAGCAACTGTGGGGACCCCAACTAAAATGGGAAAGGTTTAAAGAACAAGATGACAGAAGTTGGGAATAATTCCAACGTTTTGAGACTTGAGGGCCATTTCTAAATTCCTGAAATGCAAAGTGTGAAATAGCTGGCCAAATCACAGACACTTTGTTTTAATTTTATAAACCTAATTCAAAATATTTAGCCTGGCATATGACAGCTTGTTCCTTAGGTCATCAACTTGTTGTTCAAAGTTGATAACTCTGTTATCAAGAGCAAAATGTTCCCTTGTTTATGATGCAAAATGCCTTGTAGTTTCCAGAGATGATTCCATGTTTGGGCTTGTTGAATTCAAATAAAACCTGGGAATGAAGATAACACTTGGAAGATTGGCATCAGCATGCCTTTCTGTCTGCTGTACTGTCTTCTGTTTCTCAATAGGAAGGTTATCATAAGTCTCTGATTTTTAGGAGGGAGAGAACGTTTTTAAACTTATTAGCGTTGGTAATGACATTATCAAATATGAATATTATTTTGGTGCTCTAAACATGGACCCCTGCTGCTGACTGGAAAGATGTCAGGAGCAGTTCTGCACTAGCTTTTGGCCCATACTGTGACCAACAATGTACGTAGAGATTCTATCACTGAAGTGGTAGATTGTGCTGTTTTGCTCCCAGGCCAATCTGACACTGCAAGAAGGTCTGTTTAACTGCAATGTCGCAACATAACTACTATTAATGCATTGAGACAATGTTAAGCAAATTAATAATGTGACATTTGTTCATTCTCTATCACTTAAAACCCAAAATGCTTGAATCTTACTGCCCTCTGAATTGGCCCAGAGAGCCAATCTTCAGAAAAGGGTCTAGGCCCGAAACGTCAGCCTTCCTGCTCCTCTGATGCTGCTTGGCCTGCTGTGTTCATCCAGCTCTACACCTTGTTATCTCGGATTCTCCAGCATCTGCAGTTCCTGCTATCTAAGAAAATACTATGTTCAGTTATAGGAAATAGATAAGCATTGAAAATGTTCCTTGCTTACTGAACAATCATAAGGTCTGACATTGTATCTGCACATGTGCTCTCCCTAATGGTTCAGCACAAATAAATGCAGCCTGTGCTTTTGAAAAAAACATTCTCATGGCAAATGAGCTGAGGCCGGTTGTGTCACAGTATTTTGTTAATTGGAACTTCTGTGCCCTTGTGGCTGAGTTTTATTTTCCATGCTGTTTTACCTTTTCCTGCTTTATACCTCTATGGATCCCAGTGCTATGTCCAATTGGCTCTTAGTGTACAACTTGTTAGATTGTGTCAATACATGACTCAACTTGACAGAGGGTATTACACTCGAGCTGAATGATACATACACACACTCATGCATATTTATGTGCACATGCTCAAATGTACAAAAATGATACTTGCATAGATGGACTTTTAGTACAGACCAATAGCTGTCAATATCTGACCTTTTTTGCTATGACAGTTGAATTTGGATCATCTTGGTCTTTATGGTTCTGCTACTGACTGAGTGGTCTAGATTATAGCGTAACATTGTCGTTTTTATGCATAGTCAAGATTCATGACCTAAACATTGATTGCACCCTCTGAGAAAGGAATAAGAAAGATGATAATCCTTAATGGGATTCTCCTTGATTATTTTTTGCAGACTTAAGTCTCTGCACTAGACAATTAATCCGTGCAGATTAGTCCTAAAACAGTACTTCCATCAATTAGTTAGATCTCTGTCTTGGATCAGTGGGTAACATTCTCACTACTAAGTCAGGAAATGAGAGTTCAGTACCTGCTCCAGAGAACTGAGCATACAATCTAGTTTGCAGTAGCTGGCAACATTTGAGGTTTGAGCTTTTGGTGGTGCAATGCAGTTCATTAGATTGCATTAGTGTTTAAAACTTCATTTCAAATTGAAAAATGTGGTTACTTCGTTGAAATTTGGCAATTGGCTCGGAAGAGATCTGAGTGAGACATTGAGGGAGCTGAATTAGCATGTACCTGATATCAAGCTGAATCATCTGAATTTTCTGTTTGTTCAACTCTCTCTTTCTTCATTGAGATGAAGGATTTTAGTGGAAAATAGAATAATAAAACCAACTAGTGCCAACATTAAAGATTCCATGTCAAGTATAGCACAATCAGATACGAAGCTAAACACTCACTGATCTGAAACCTCAAGAGTTGACCCCATTGTCTGAGGCATAGTTTTTGATGCATGACATTGATGTTAGACCTTTTCTATCCTTTCAGGTAAATGAAAAGAAATCTTCCAACAGTACTTCTAAGAATACCAAGAGATTTCTCTTCCATGTCCTGGCTGCCTTATTTCCTATTTTGCAATAGTGACTACTGTTTAAAAGTACTTTGTTCGCTGTCAAGTGTTCTTTGATATGTCGAGGTAGTGAAGGACACAATACAAGAATTTATCTTGTCAGGAGGCGCTCAGTACTCCCATACTCAGTATGAATTTTGTGCTTGGTTATCAATTAGTGCTGCCCACTGGGGATTGGATAGGGACCACACAAACTGATTTTTTAAGAAGTAAATAGTATGGGATCTTTTGCATCCACCAAGCAGTGTTACCGCAGGACCAGGTGAAACAATACCAAAATATTTAAGGATGCCTCAAGGTCAATGAACTCTCCTTCAAATGCCACATCCTTATATGTGAATAACTTGATACTGTTCAAATTGCCACTCTATCTTCACTCACCTACAGCAATCTTTATCTAGAAATTATTCACAGATTCACCTCTCAGCTCACTCACTGCCAACCATTCAACTATGATAGATACATCACAACACTTGGTCACTTTTTTTTTAGCACATAATCAGAGGCAGCAGCACTTACCTGGCAGGGGTCAGCCCCACCTCAAAAGAGGTGATTGTACTTGCCAGCGTTAGAGAGGCTACAACTGAAAGGACCGAAGACTACATTATGTTTACGCCTCATCTTCCTTCTCAAGTTCTGCTGAGCCCTCATTCCACAATTTCTTTGGAGTTATGAGCCGCACCTGATCCCGGGATCTAGCTCTAGGCTTTTCACCCTTTGACTCATCTCAGACTTACCTACCTTTGTGCCTTTTTCCTTCCCAATGCCCAAGAAATGCAACCTAGCTAGGCAAAAGGTACAAATGGTAGAGGAAGAGAAAACTGATTGATATGATGGCACAGGCCAGCTATTAGAGGGCCATGGAGTAGGTGGGAAAGTGAAAAGAATATAATATATAAGGAGCAGAATTAGGGCATTTAGCCCATCAAGTCTGCTCCATCATGGCTGATCTGTGTCTCAACCCCATTCTCCTGTCTTCTCCCTGTAACCCTTGATTCCCCCTACAAATCAAGAACCTATCTATTTCTGTCTTAAAGACACTCGATGACTTGTCCTCTATAGCCTTCTATGGCAATGAGTTACACAGATTCACCACCCTCTGCCTGAAGAAATTCCTCCCCCTCTCAGTTCTGATGGGACATCCCTTCACTCTGAGGCTGTGCCTTTGGATCCTAGTCTCTCCGAGGAAAGAAGCAGCTTCTCCATGTCCACTTTATCTAGGCACCTCTGTATCCTGTAAGCTTCAATCAGATCCCCCCGCTTATCCTTCTAAACTTCAAGTTACAGACCCAGAGTCCTCAACTGCTTATATGACAAGCACTTCATCCCCCAATGATTCTTGTAAACCCTCTCCTACGTCAGCATGTCCTTCCTTAGGTAACTGCAACTATAAGCCTTTTTATTTTAAAATTGGATTGTGCCAAATTACCAGTTTAAAAACAGTTTTAAAAATGATGCACAATAGATTGTGTCCAATTATGAATAAAGAAGTGCAGATGCTAAAAATTTGACAAAAAACAGTAATTGCTTGAGAAACTCGACAGGTTTGTCAGAAGAATCACTGGACCCAAAACACTGACCTCTGCTTTCTCTCCAGAGACGCTGCCAGATCTGCTGAATTTATAGATCAGGTCTGTAGTTGGCCTACAGTATGTTTCTTGTTATATTGTTACTCTACATACAGTGCTGAAGTTGGTGTCTGCCAGTGATACTATAAGGAACGTTGTTCCTTTTTGGATTGATCTCTACAGCTCCTTGAGCCTTTTGAATTATTTGGCAGTAGTCCGCTTAACCAGCTGATGAGTTGGAATTGAGATTTAGTTGAATATAGAACATATTGAAATAACATGATGGTGTTTGCAACAGGAATTGAAAGTTACTGTAAGCTGTTTAAGTAGGAAAGTGAAGTCAAGCCCTTACTCCTTCTGAACCACTTGAAGTGTTTTGGATGAGAAGAATCGAAATAAATTAATTCCTCTTCAACAATACTTCACTCTATGTTGATGAAACTTCATTTCTTTTTTTTCTTAAATTGTATATTATCTTTGTATTCAGACCAATGCAACATTTGCTGCAAATCCATTACTTTAGATCATGATGGAAAAAGTAACTTTTAATTCAGTCCCTATCAAGGTACTCGGCCAATTTTGGGACTTTTTTTTTACAATTTCTTTGAAAGGATCATGTCTCTAATATGGTACTGTATTTTAAATTGGAACTATAGAAAATTCACATTGTGCATTGCAATGCTGATCATAGCCATTTATTGGCTGTAATCAGTGTCCCACTGTAAACACAATGGAATTTCTCCTTGTGGCCTGCTCTAACTGAAGTACCCTGGAACAGAGGTGCTGCTAAAATAGGGTTTCTTGTTTGGTGGAAAGAGAGGAAACAAAGAATGAAGGTTTTTACAAGTGTTGTATCTGTACCTAACTGATTTGTTGCTTAGCAGTTCTGACTGGTCTGTGCCTTTGTGACTCCTAGATGTGACTATTGCAACCCTCCCAATCAGCGTACTAAATTCCAACCTTCATAAACTTCAGCTTGTACAAGTATTCATATCATCTTGCACCAGGTCCTGTTCACTTATTACCAATGTACCTATTGATCTTTGCTGGCTCTCAGTTTAACAATATTACAATTTAAATAGTATGTATGCAGAAAATTTGAAATTAAACCTGAAAATGTTGGAAATTCTCAGCAGGTCAGGCAGCATTCATGAAGAGAGTAACAGTTAATATTTCAGGACAATGGCTTTTTTTTATCAGAACTGGGAGAATTTGGAGATTTAATAGACTTTGATCAAAGTGTGGGAAAATGATTGTGTTCGGATAAGAGAGACTTTAATCTTACAGGGCCAAAGGAATATTGATTGGGTATAAAAATAAATAAAAGTTGACTGTAGCACAGGTGTGCTGCTGTTTGAAAACAAGAGAAAAACGAATATATGCAAAGAAATGGAAACAAAGTGGGGGAATCTTGATTTACAATTTAAAATTAATGAACTTCATCTTTGAATTAGGCACTTGTCAGCCTTTCTGATTCCACATGGAATGCTGTTCCTCAAGATTGTTTTGATCACCACTGGAACAGTACAGCAAACCAAGAATAGAGATGTCCGTGTGAGAACAATCTGGGCAGTTTAAACGGCAGGTCATCGGAAGCTTTGGTCATGCTTGTGGACTTAATGGAGATGTTTCATAAGGCAGTCATCCAAGTTGTGTTTGGAGACAGTAAGGACTGCAGATGCTGGAAACAGAGTAAATAAACGTGGAGCAGGTCAGACAGCATCAGAGGACCATGGAAGTCAACATTTCGGGCTAAAACCCTTCGGCAGGAGCAGGGAGGGGAGCCCAGAAATAAATAGAGAGGGGGTGGGGTGGGTCTGTGGAAAGGTACATGGAATGGCGATAGGTAGATGCAGATAGGAGGTTATTGTGATTGATTGGTCTGTGGGAAGGGTGGAGTGGATAGGTGAGTAGGACGATGCACAGGTTAGTACAGGTCAGGAAGGCGGGGCATCGGATAAGGCTTGGGTGGAAGGAATTTGAAGCTGATGAAGTCAATGTTAAGGCCTTTGAGCTTTAAGCTCCCAAGGCAAAATATCAGTTGCTCTTCCTCCAGTTTATGTTTGGCCTCACTCTGACAGTGGAGGAGGCCAAGGATGGACATGTCGTTAGGGGAGTGGGAGGGGAGATTAAAATGGATGGCAACCGAAGGTCTGGTTGTTTGGTGCATGCAGAGCGCAGATGCTCTGTGAACCCGTCTTTGGTCTCTCCATTATAGAGATGATTGCATTGTGAGCAGTGAATATGGAAGATTAAATTGGAGGAAATGCATGAGAACCGCTGCTTCATCTGAAAGGACTGTTTAGAGTCTTTGATGTGGAGTGGGAGCCAAAAGGACAAGTATTACATATCTTGCATGTTCATGATAAGGTTTCCTGGGTACAGAATGGCATGTTGGGGGTGAATGAGGAATGGACCAGGATATCACTGGGACTGAACCCATTGGAATGTTGATACTGGAGCGGAAGTGAAGATGTGGCATCATGCTGGAGGTAATGGAAATGGTGGAGAATAATCCTTGACATGCAGAGGGTGGTGGAGAGGAAGGTGTTTTTAATAAAAATTCTTATTTTCAAATCCCTTCACAACTTCACCCTTCTCTATTTCTATAACCTCAACTCTGGAATTCCTTAAACCTCTTTGCATCTCTGCCTCCCCGCTTTCCTTTAAAATCTGCCATAATTCTCCTTATGTGGCTGTATTAAATTTTGTTTGGTAACGTTTCTGTGAAGCACCTCAGGATGTTTTGCAATGTTAAAAGTAATATATAAATGCAAATTGTTCTTGTGATGGCATTCACAACATAGAGGTATTTGCAGTCCAGAGCAGATGCAATAATTTACGGGCATGACATGACGTCGAACTCCTTTTTCCACAATAATTTACTAACTCGAGTACATATTTCTTGCTCACTGAGGGCATAGTTTGATGTTAAAAAAAAGCTTGTTGACTTTATACAGTACTAGTACTTGAAAGGTTCTACCTAAACCTGTAACACTGAGACAGATTAGATTAGTCAGAAGTGAGTAATGATGGCATGAAAGCCAGTGCTTGTAACTGCTGTGCCAGCATTGGAGTACATTTATAATAAACACCAGATAAATGAGAATGGTTAAGGAAGTAATGCAATCACAGGGTTCATAAACTCCTTTTGCAGACTGTAGTGTCTGAATGCAATAGTGGCACTCCTGTTTTGAATTGCTGCAGAATTTCTGTTGTTTCTGAGTGTAAGCTCGATGAAGTTGCACGTTTTCTTGATTGCCATCTCAGTGCCCTGAGTGTTTGGGAAAGATTGGTGTCCTGGTTTTCATCCATTAGGTTACAGTAGTTGGAACCCTATAAATGTCGTTGGAACCCTATAAACTCCATTTGCTAGCCACTGACACCATCCTTGTCCCTGGCAGTTATTTGAGGTATATCCATTCCTTATGCAATCTTGCTGTTGTATTTGTATTTGTATTTGACCCAGAGTTGAGCTTCTGGCCACATATCCCTGCCATCACTAATATTAGAGCACCTCCTAACTCTATCCTACCTCAGTTCATTTATTGAAATCCTCATCCATGCCTTTGTTACTTATAAACTTGACTATTCCAAAGTACCTCCTGGTCTGACTCGTAAATCCCACACTTCATAAATTTGAAATCTTCTGGACTTCTGTGGTGTGTACTTTGTCTTGAACTAAGTCCTGTTCAACATCAGCCTTTGGTTTGATGACCTATATTGGCTCCTGGTTGAGCCACCAGCAGTTACAATTCTCAAACGTTTCCAAATCCCTCCATGGCCATGCTTCTCTCTTGCTATGTGACTCCTTCAGTTTGACCTACCTTTCAACATCTCTGAGCTTCTTCCATTTTGGGCTGTTGTGCATCCCCAATTTTAATGCTCCTTCCATTGGTAGCCATGCTTTCAACTGCTGAGTCCATAGGTGCTAGAATTCCCTCCCAATACCTCTGTTTCTCTTTAAGATGCTTCCTAAAACTTATCCCTTTGATCAGCTGCATGAATATGTCCAAGTGGCTTAGTGTCAAATTGTTCCTGTGAAGCATTGAGATGCTTTACTTAAAGGCATTGTATTAATGAAAATTGTTGTTGATTGCTTTGTCTGGATAAATTGATTTGTTATACATGTTAAAAGAATTGTATTTTGATTTACGTACTTGTGTTTTGTGATGGGCTTTGTCAGTATTTAATTATGCACTTATTAATACCCAGACAAGCATGGATAATTCTTACTATTGATTCGACGGACTATGTGTGGTAGCAGCAAATCACATTGTAATACTGCTTGATCTAAATCTATTTTATGTCAGACTAATGTTAAGGCAGCCATTTGTGGTTGGTTATGTTACTGTGTCATAAGGCGTGTTCAATTGTGTATTTGATTCCAAATATTTAATTTACTTGTAACTTTTGAGATCTCAAGTTTTTGTTAGAAAGTAAAGTTGCCTTAGTCCTACCAGACTGTAGGGCTGCTCTCTGAGTTGACTGGTGAGGAGTACCCTGAGGGTCACCACACTTCAGGCGAGGGGAGAGGATGAGAAGGAGAATGCTTCATGGTAACTGCAGCTGGTGTGGAAATTGAACCCATGCTGTTGGCATTACTCTGCATTGCAATCCAGCTTAATAGCCAACTGACTCCTTACTTTTACCTTCTCCTTTGGAGTACTTTATTTAATGACCACATATTATAATCCAATTAAAATGAGGGTCAAACACCAAAGGGGTAGACACAGGATGGGTTAGCAAGTCTGTTTGTACTTGGATTTCCAGAAGGCATTTAATAAAGTTCTACATAAAAAGGTTATTATGTAAATAGGATTGGGATATAAGTGGGGGGGAAAGGCATGGATAGAAAATTGGCTGGGTGGCAGAAATCAGTTAATGCATGAGAGAGGTACCAGAGGGATTGTTCAGTCGTTCAACTTCCTACTGTTTGCATCAATGACTTAGATGAGGTGATTGAAAACGTGGTAGCCAAATTTGTAAACGTCACAAAGATATATAGGAAAATGTTTTGTGAAAATTGCCTGTCTGTCTGCATCCCTGTTAAGTTAACCCTGGGCAAAAATCTGGTGAATGGAATATAATGTGGGAAAATGTGAAGTTGTTCACTTTAGCAGAACAAATACATAGAGTACGGTCATCTCAGTCTTTTCCTCTGCCCATAACACTCGTGTTTTTTTTTTGTCTTTGTCTGCCTGTCTGTGTGTAGGGGGAGTTGAAAATGGTGTTCACAATTTTTATCTGTAGTTAGAATATATTTATTTGTATTAAATGGTCCTGCTGGTTGAGTATAGAAACCTGACCTGTGCTTTCTGTCAACCTGGGACTAAAAGGCAGATAAATTGAGGAATTCTCCATACTTTTTAAAATCTTCAACATTTATGACAAGTTCGGGAATAATAGACCTCGCTCTTGAGTGCGCTATCCCAGTGAGGCATAACACTACTGATGAACAGGATCTGCTTTCGCTAGGTTCAGTCAAGTGATTTTCCAATATCGAATCTCTGTTTATACCTGAGCTTCATTTGTCTGGGGTCAATCAATAAGGATGTTGTTTTTATTGGTACTGATGTCTACATTGTGCCTAGCTAACATGCATCCAGGTCTATCTCTACATATTTCCTTGGACTATATAAAATTACTAGATCCTCCTGTTATCCTATCTGTAAGCACAAGAACGCAGTTCTAATTGTCCCAGAATTTCTGTTTTGGTTGGTCGAATTACAGGAGGTTCTCAGAGCAAACTGTCTACCTCCTTCTCCTATCTCTCTGTTACAATCACTTGCAACATCCCGTACTCTACCTTGCTACTCCTCATCCTTTTCCCTGCAATAACACCTTTTCAACATATGTGACATAACCAGTTCTTCTAGGTCGGGAGGATCTATCAGAAAAGTCATTTTACGAATTAAGAGTGGCTCGGAGGTTAGCACTGCTGCCTCTCAATGGCAGGGACGTGGGTTCAGTTCCACCCTCGGGCAACAGATTGTATGGAGTTTGCATGTTCTTCCCGTGTCTGCGTGGGTTTCCTCTAGGTGCTCCAATTTCCTCCCCTAGTCCAAAATGTACAAGTTAGGTAGATTAGCCATGGGAAATGCAAGGTTACAGGAATAGGGTAGAGGGGGTAGGTCTGAGGGGGATACTCTCCGGAAGGTCGGTGTGGGCTTGATGGACCAAATGGCCTGCTTTCACATTGTCAGGAGAATATTTTTTAGACCGTGAATAACTGTAGAATTTTGAGGTTTTTATGGATCTAGGTGTTGTAGTGCATGAGTCACAAAAGGTTAGTATGCAGGGACAAACAGAATAGTAATTTTGATAGTGAGCAGAATTGAAGAAAAAGGAGAGATAGTAGGAACTGCAGATGCTGGAGCATCTGAGATAACAAGGTGTAGAGCTGGATGAACGCAGCAGGCCAAGCAGCATCAGAGGAGCAGGAAGGCTGACGTTTCGGGCCTAGACCCTTCTTCAGAAATGGGGGAGGGGAAGGGG
>JAHRHZ010000133.1:9495825-9511584 GCA_024137785.1 Ginglymostoma cirratum
TTGGTTCTTCATAGTTACAAGTGAACTTGTTTTGGTCTAAACATTTTGTATTATGCGCTTTGATTTTTTGACGGATGGTTTCGCTTTCAACTTTTACATGCCTTCCGGTTCAATTTGTCTCTTATCAGCTATGTTCCAGCATCTTTTTTTCTACCAAGTCTCTTCTCAACTGATAGTGATTGCAAGCTGCTGTTTCGTTAAACTTTGTGTCTTGATTGATTAACTTTAGAACCGCACTTGCTTACGCATGTTAGCTCTGCCTAATTACCTTGAACTTATCCAAGTGTCCTATTTTAAAGTCTTTAGTAATAGCTTCTCACATTTTCCTTATGACTATTGCTAACTGTCCTGTGACTCCCTTTCTGCCTCCCTCTTTTTTTCAATAAAGGAATTTTATTAACTAATTTCCCATCTAAAGAAACTTTACCTGAGTATAATCAGTTTTAGAAAATTAAAACCAATGCATCAACTATTTTGCTACTTGTTTTAAGATACAATCCATTGGGACCTGGAGACTTGTCAGGCTGTCCAGCAATTTACTCAGTACTACTTCCCTACTAATTGTAATTTTCTTGAGTTTCTCCCTCACTTCAAATTCCTGAGTTACAGCTATTTCAAGGATGTTACTTGTATCCTCTCTAGTGAAGACTAATGCAAAATATCTGTTCAATTTGTCTGCAATCTTATGGGGTGTCTGTAAGCACAGTTGGCTGCATGGCTGCCAACAGGGTAGTTTCAATCTCTGCACCAGCTGAAGTTACCGTGAAGGACTTTCCTTCACCTCAACTACTCCACTCGCCTGAGGCATGGTATCCCTCAGCAAGGTGGTCACACTGCAGGCTCAATCAGGTAGATGGGTCACCGCCAGGAGAGGTAGGCAGATAGTGCAAGAGTCTCCTGTGACTATCCCCCCCTCTATCAAGTGTACCATTTTGGATACTCTTGGGGGTGGGTAGCCTCTCAAGGGGGAAAATAGCAGCAACAGCCATGTTTTTGGCACCATGGCTGATTCTGCTGTAAAGCAGGGTACAGCAAAGTCCAACGAGCAATTGCCATAGGGGACTGTCGGGTCAGGGGTACAAACAGGTGTTACTGCGGACATTAGTGAGACTCCAGGATGGTGTCTTGCTTCCCTGGTGCCAGGGTCAAGTACATCTTTGAGCAAATTCTCAAAGCAGAGCATGAACAACCAGAGACTTGGTACAAATTGGTACCAATGACACAGGCAATAAAAAGGGATGAGGTCCTCCAGAGTGAATATAGGGAGTTAGGCACAAGGTTTAAAAAGCAGGACCTAAAGGGTAGTAGTCTCTGGATGACTCCTGGTGCCATGGGCTAGTGAGAGTAGGAATAGAAGGATGAAGCAGATGAATGCGTGACTGGAGAGGGCAGGGATTCAGATCATTGGCATCTCTTCGGTCAGAGGTGACCTGTGCAAAAGGGACATGTTGCACCTGAACTGGAGGGGTATCAATAACCTGGCAAGGAGATTTGCTAGAGTTACTTAAACGGGTTTAAACTATTCTGGCGGGGGTGGGACCCTAAACAGTAGTGAGGCAAAAGAGAAGGTTGAGGCTCGTGCAGACATTAAAGAGAGCAAGTTAAATAGACCAGGCAGGCAAGACCATGGCAGGGAACGAGGGAAGACTGATGAATTAAACTGCATTTGTTTCAGTGCAAGAGGCCTGACAGGTAAGGCAGATGAACTTGGGGCACGGATGGGAACGTGTGACATGGGATAACATAGCTATTACAGAAACATGGCTGAAGGTACATGTTCGAAGGTACATGTTCTAAGGTACAAATGCTGCAGGAAGGGTTTAAGGGGATATGGGCCAAATGCAGGCAAACGGGGACTAGTTTAGTTTGGGAATCTTGGTCAGCATGAACATGTTGGACCAAAGGATCTATTTCCATTCTGTATGACTCTCTGACTCTGTTACTCAAATAGACCTTCTGTTGAACTGCTGGTTTTCTTTTGCTAGCTTTGATTTCAAGCTCTCGTGATTGCCCTTGTTTAACTATGTAATTAAATTTAAATTCTTGAATCTACACTTCCATATCTTCAAATGGATATAAAAGTCACTTGTTTGCTGCTACTCGGGTGTGTTTTCACTGAGGTTAGTAATTATTTCTATTTTGTTGGTCAAAACTGGGTTGACCAACGAAATAGAATTAATTACTAACCTCATAGTGAAAGCCTACTTTCTGGTTAGTGCCATAGACGCTGTTCTGAGAAATTATCCGAAAAACATTCAGTAAATTCCTCATTGAGACCAATTTTTCCCCATCTGATTTTTCTATTCTATGTGTAAGTTAAGATTCCCCCACGATAATCACTGTACCCTTCTGATAAGCTCCCATCATTTCCTCCATGATGCCCTGTCCTACCAGTGGTTTCTATTAGGAGGACTGTACACAACTCCCACCAGTGACCTCTTTCCTTTTATCATTCCTTATTTCTACCCAGACTGCTCGATATCCTGATTTCCTGAATTTAGATCATATCCCTCTATTGTGCTAATATCATGTTTAATTAACAGAACCGCTCCACCTTTTTCCTAGCTTTCGGTCATTACTCAATGTCACCCATCCTTCAATAGTCGAGTCCCAATCCAGGTAACCCTTCAACCACATCTCAGTAATGGCCATTAAGCCATACTTATTTGTACTAAAAGTTCATCTGTTTTGCTTTAATGCTATGTGCTCTCAAATATGATGTGAAGGTGCCAGTGTTGGACTAGGATCGACAAGGTCAGAAGTCTCTCAAAACCAGGTTAAATTCCAACAGGTTTATTTGAAATCGCAAGCTTTTGGAATCACTTCATCTGATGAAGAAACAGCACTCCGAAAGCTTGTTATTTCAAATAAACCTGTTGGACTATAACTTGGTGTCACCTGACTTCTGACCTTGCTTTCAAATACTGTGCTTTTGTCCTTTTATTATTTTTCTAACCTCTTATCTTACAAGATTACACTTCTGAGAAGATTAGATCTGCTCTCTGATTTGTATTCTCTCTGCCTTCCTGCCGTTGTCTGTTTATTGTTTCCCACATTAATTCTTTCCTTTGCTTTTTTCCGACTCTTTAATTTGCCATAACTTCCCAAATGTGGACCCTTGCCCCCACTATTTAGTTTAAAAGCCACTCTAATTCCATAGGGATTCAGTTGTAAGAACCCCAGTCCTAATACAGTCCCAAAGATGCAGATCCCATTTTCCCCAGTATTAGTGCTAGTGCTCACAAACTGAAACCCGCTTTTCCTACACCAATTTTCGTCCATATTCATTTCTCTAATCTTGTTTACCCTATGCCAGTTTGCACATGGCTCAGGTAATAATCCAGAGATTATCATCTTTCAGATTTTGCTTCTTAAATTTGCGCCTAGCTGCTCATACTGGCTATGGAGAATCTTTGTTGTAGTTCTGAGTATGCCATGGGTGCCTCCATGGGCCATTACAACTGGATCCTGCCCCTTCTCTCACCTTGTACTCCAGACCGGTGCAGATACCCTGAACTTTGGCATTCAGCAGACCACACACATGTCTGGACTCATGTTATTTGCTGCAGAGAACAGAGTCCCCCGTGTCCTCCAGTACCACCGCATTGCTTTAGGGCCCCCCATTTGAATGGCTTCCTGTACCATAGTGCTATTGTCACTTAGCTTATTCACTCCCAAAGCCCCAGTCCTCATCCATATAAGCTGAGAGAACTTCAAACTTTTTGGACAATTGCATAGGCTTGTCCTGATGAGCGCAAGGTAAAATTCTTTCGGCAAAATATCTTTCTTTCAGCAACGTGTAAATTTCGTACTACTTATGACTGTTTTGGTATTATTAACACAGAAATAATTTGCTATTGAACCATCAAATCCAGAAAATATGGATATTTTATGACAAACCTTATAGAAATGTGCATTTAAAAAGCAGTTGTAACATGCATAAAACATTCCACAGTGCTTCACTGAGAAGGAAAGAAGTTAACATTGAGTCTTATTGGAAGATGAGAAATCTGGCTGATTGCTTAACTTGAGAAGCGGGCTTTTAGACTTCGGAAGGTGAACAGTTGTTCAGGCAGAATGTTTGAGTGTACAGGATGCCAGAATTAAAACCTGTATTATCTGTGGAGGACCACAAGCAACACTGCATGCATTTAAATCAGCAGCCTAAGATTAGGAGATGCAAGACTGGAGCAAGGCCATGGAATAGAAAGCTAGAAAAGACTAGCCTTTTCTAGTCAACCTGTAGACAGGATAGTGACGAAGGCATTTGGTACGCTTGCTTTTATTGGTCAGTGCATTGAGTACAGGAGTTGGGAGGTCATACTACAGCTGTAAAGGGCATTGGTTAGGCCTCTTTTGGAATACTGTGTTCGATTCTAGCCTCCCTGCTATCAGAAGGATGTTATGAAATTGAAAGATTTCAGGAAAGATTTACAAGGATGTTGCCAGGTTTGGCGGGTTTGAGCTATACGCAGAGGCTGAGTAGGCTGGGGCTATTTTTCCTAGAATGTCAGAGGTTGAGAGGGGACCTTGTAGAGGTTTATAAAATCATGAGGGGCATGGATAGGGTGAGTAGACAAGATCTTTCCGCAAAGTGTGGGAGACCAAAACTAGACTGCGCAGGTTTAAGGCGAGAGGGGAAAGATTTAAAAGGATCCTAAGGGGCACCTTTTTCACGCAGAGGGTGGTGTGTGTATATATGGAATGACCCGCCAGACGAAGTGGTGGAAGCTGTTACAATTAAAACATTTAAAAGGCATCTGGATGGGTACATGAATAGGAAGGGTTTAAGAGGGATATGGGCCACATGCTGGCAAATGGAACTAGATTAATTTAGATTAATTTCTGGTCGGCACGGATGAGTTTGACCGAAGGGTTGGTTTCCATGCTGCGCAGCTCTATGACTCTAATTGGATGAATGCATTATGAGGAGCCCGATGTCAGTCAGCACGATTGGAGGAGGATGATAACAAGTAAGGTTGATTGCAGAACAGAATGTGGGTAGTAGTGTTATGGACGAAGTGGTGTTTATGAAAAAATTGACCTAGACTTTTCATTAAGTTTTCAGTCAGCAAATGTTAGAAGTCACTTCACTGAGATGTTCTACCGACCCTGGGTATATTTCCAGCTTGATGGTCTTCAACTTAAAGGAAGAAGGTATCCTGGCCTTTCAGCAGAAGAATATAATGGCCTAAAGATACCCAACATGCTGTCTGAAAGTATAAGTTTAATTTAAGATGCGGTCATGCTCCTTGATTGTGACAATGCAGGATTGTGCTTGGAGTGTATGTGCACAAGCTCATCTTTTACTTCTGTCCGTCTATCTCTTCCACTGACTAGTGGTGATCAGAAAGTTAGATAGGCGAAGTGGAAAACCTAACTCATCAAGTGTAGCTGTGTTGATGTGTGGGTAAGGATTTCCCGCAAAGCTAAACTGAGCAGTGATAGTTTGAAGTTTGAAATTCAATACCAGATCTAAAACGATAATTATCTTGAAGTGTTTCACACTTGAATGGTGCTGAACAAATGCTTGTATTTATTGTTATTTTTCAAGATTCCACTTGTCACCCCTCCTTGCCCTTTATTTAAAATTTTTTAAGTTGTGTCATCTGATATTTGAAACATTATCAGATTTAGTCAATTCCTTTCACATTTGCGAAAACTTCAGCTGTGTCGTATTAAAGTCTCTTCTCGGAGAGAATACAAGTCCCATGGAAAATATGAACTGTCAGCATGGTTCCAGCCTAATAAATGGTGTCTTTGTTGGAACTATATTTTGGTCTCCTTCATTCAAATGGAGATACTTGAGTTGTTTCAGTCAGGATGAGGGTGGGAGTTGGGGAGGCGAATATTGGACAGTGATATAGGTGAGCACACACTCACTCGGATGGTCACTGGTTCACAACAATATCACAGCCTGTGTTTGTTGCTTGTAGGTGGAAAATTCCATGAAAGTGGCTTTTGCTGCAGCTGTGACACAGAACACGCTGTTGGGTCACTGGCACAATGAGTCACTGTGCCTTACTGTGCTTTTGTGAAGATAAATACAGAGATCATCATTTATGGTACCAGCCAAATGGGGAGTGATTTCCAGCTGTTGTTTCTCTCTGTGCACACTCTTTGCTTGAACCTGTTCCAGTTAATTCTTGTGTGCACTTATTAACATGTTTTCCTTTCATTCCTTGTTTGAATCTCCACATGTATGGTTTAAGGGCTTGAAAAACTTTGTTTTAGCACACGTAATAATTTTGTTTAAGGGGAGTAAATGAATGACATACTGAAATTTTTATGTAGATTGTTAGTCAGTACTACAAAACTCATAGCATTGCTAATAGTTGTCATTCGTTAACCGGGTGAAACTGACCTTATTGGTAGAAATAATACCTGTGAAGATGAGCAAGCCTTGACCTATGACGGAATTAATGTGTGAGCATGGAGGGATGGAATGATTGAATGAATGAATAACTGAGCCAAAGTACAAAATGAAAAGGTGCAGTACAGGTTTACTGCGAAAGAGAAAAGTAGACAGTGCTAAAGGTAGTAGAATGTTAAGAAAAAGTCACCACCCAAGGTCATATCCAAAAAGAGTGGTGATGTTGCTGCATGCAAAAATAAACTGTACTGGAGAGAATTGTGAGAAGAGTTGGTCACAGAGTTAATGTGTACTCAGAAGCAGGAGATGTTAGAGATGGGTAGCATTGGAAAGCATGGAGATCAGTGTTTTTTTATTTCTGTGGAGAATAATTTAGCTTTGAATGCATGGCAATAAGTCTGCAGATGTTAATGAGGTTTGGGAGATAGGGCCACTAGGTGAATGTTGGGTAGAAAGCAGCTGGGTCAGAAGAGGAAGGAAGAGTTGGTAGGTCTCAGAGGGGAAATAGGTTCTGATAATGGCTGGTGACTGAGGCGCACCAGAACACAATACCTTGCCATCTCTTATCAGTGCTGTTTGGCTTGACTCTAACTGGGTTGAAAGCAGATTGGAGAAAGTTAACTAGACTAATACATGAACAAATGTTAAGTTACCGAGGAAATATTGAACAGGCTAGGCTTGCATCTGCTGGAGCTTAGTAAGAGAAGTCATGATCAAAATATACAAGATCCTGAAAGATCTGACAACATAGATATGGCAAGGGGATTCTTGCTGGGGATTCTAGAATTAGCGGTTACTGTTTCAAAGTAATGGTTGCCCATTTAAGGTAGAGATAAGGAGCATTTGTTTTCCCTGATGTTGGTGCATATTTGGAACTATATTCTTGAAGGCAGTGGAAGCTGAATTTTTGAATTTCTTAAAGGCAGAGGTATGTAGATACTTGATAAGCAAGGGGTGAAAGGTTATTAGGGACATGTGGGAATGTGCAATAATGGTCTTATTGAATGATGGAGCAAGCCTGAAGGGCCATGTGGCCTGTAACAACTCCTATTTTGTATGCTCGAATGTCTACCTTTTAGACTTTGTCTAAAATTCTGCAGTTTTAAGAATCCTATCTTCAAGCCTGTTATATTCAACCTCATGCTTAATGCAACATTTGGTCCTAATTTAGAGTTTTGTTTGATATTTAATCTGAACACCTTTTCTGGTTTTGACCAATTGTAAAACTCTGACTACAATCAGATGTTTCTGATTTTGACCTTTTAAGTCACATTGGCAAGCAAGTTATTATGTAGATGTTGACATAGTCATCCATGGACACTGACTTGGACATGAAGAGAAGGATACTTGACCTGAGTTGCTGTAATGAGTTTTCGTGCAATATCTGATTTATTGACAGATTCTGTCTTCATCTGTTTTCGCTTTATTCAGTCGAAGTATGACTGCGCCCAGAATGGGAAGCTTTACAGTCATTGAAAAGCAGTTTCTAATGTTTGAGTCACCCTCTTTCTGTTCATTTAATGTAGAAGGGGGCAAAGGAGGGAGGACAGGTCACTGTTATTTCATTCCACATTGAACTTCTCACTGTTGACATTCACTCTAGCTCATGTCTTATGTTGCTTTAATCTGGAATTTGGCAGCCAAAGCTGAGGACAGAAGTTCCCCATGACTTCGTTTTCTCGAGATTGCAAATTCCCATCACAGTGTTGCAGATTCTGCTCCTCTAATTTAAAATGAAATTGCTGGGGTTGGAAATGAAGTGCATGTCCAAGGAGAAAAAAAATGCCTGAGTGAAGTAGAGATTGCTTCTTTGGGGGGTAAGATTCACATCAATTTTGGAAACGCACAGGTCAAAAGGTCAATGCGGGCTTAAAAATATGACATTTTAAGAAATATTGGGGGGGACTTTTGAGAGAGTGATGATTAGGCTGGTCTTTTGAATATGGGTTAAAATTAATGCTACAAATATCAGAAATCTAACTTAATAAAAGTTGCTGGAAATACTCCGCAGGCCTGGCAACGTCTGGAAAAGAGAAACAGACATACCAGGAGGAATTTTGTGGGCTACCTGTGGAAAGGAAAACAGGCAGGTGGACCTCTAAATTAGTGCCTGCCCGACCTACTACCGCAACCCCCTCCCCCCAACCCCCATTGCAGTTTTCTAAATGGTGGGGAGATGGTGGATAGGTCACTCACCTATGGCTTAGTTAATGCCTTATGGGCAAACAGTGGCCAGTAATTCAACTTAGAACACCTGCTCTCTGATTTAATATGTGACAGGCGAGGCTGACGCTCAACATGCAGACCAGTAGGTTTAACCCCATAGATTGCAGACCAGTTAAAGGGGGCTGCCACTTGCCAGGCCCAGTGCCAATCAGTCATCTCCCACATTTACCCTACCTGTCCACCATGGACTCCTCTCTTTTGCCGGGGGCCTGTCACCCTGGCCCTAGCGAGATCCAAGATGTACCTGAATGTCTGGGTCTATCACTGCCACATCCTTGGCCTATTTGCAGCACCAGCAGTGGCCACTGCTCCTGCTAGTGTTGTCAAAATGCAGAGCTGCCGGTCTCTGGTTGTTAGCTCTACAAAGAGAACTTCGTCCTGGAGACTGGCATAAATTTTGCCTCATTCTAGTTAAAGTGTAGTTTCCCTTGTATAACCCAACTCAGCATTTCAAGTCTTATCTTTCATCACAAAAGTTAAAATAGTAAATGATTTTAAGCAGATGAAATTGGAAAGGTGGGGCAATGAAGAAAAAGTAAAATGTGTGATAAGGTGGAGGACAGAACAGATTGCTTTGCAAAGAAAAAATTAGTTGTGGTGGGCAAAAGAGAGTGGGACTGGTTTCAAGAAATAGCAGATGTAGAGGGACTTGATTCAAGGTAAACAAAAGTACAATGGTTTGAGATACAAGATACCTAGGATAAATTGGGAAACATTACCTTAAGGGAGGACAGTGGATAGGTAACGGCAAACATTTAAAGAGCACATGGAGGAGCTGCAAGAGTTATTCATTCCTCTCTGGCACCAAAACAGGAAAGTTGTCCCAAACATGACTAACAAGGAAAATTAGGGATAGTATTATATCTAAGGAAGGAGCACACAAATTGGCCAAGAAAAAGCAGCAGGCTTAAGGATTTGGCACAATTTAGATTTCAACAAAGGAGGACAAAGGATTCATTAAGGGGGGTGAGAAATACAGTATGAGAGTAAGTTAGCAGAGAATGAACCAACTGATTGTAAAAGCTGCTTTAGGTACTTGAAGAGAAAAGGATTAGTTAAGACAAATGTAGGTCCCTTACAGTTTGTCACAAGGAAAGTTATAATGGGGGACAAATCGTTAGCAGACCAATTAAATGCTTATTTTGGTTCTGCCTTCACAAAGGAGAACAAAATAACATCCCAAAATGTTGGGGAACACCAGGTTTAGCGAGAGGAAGGAACAGAAGGAAATTGATGGGATTAAAGGTTAATAAATCTCCTCGGCCCAATAATTCACCCTAAAGTACCTAATCTCCACAGCTCTTGAAATGTTGACGTATTGATGAGTTGAAAGCAGTTTGGAGTTTAGAACCTATAAACTTCCAATAGGCCTAGATAAGATAAATGCAGGAAGGCTGTTCTCTATGACTAGGGAGCCCAGAACTAAGGGTCACAGTCTAAGGGTATGAGGTAGGCAACTTAGGACTGAGATGAGAAATTTCTTCATTTAGAGTGGTAAACCTGTGAAATTCTCTGCCACAGAAAGCAGTTGAGGCCAAAATATTGAAAGTTTTCAAAGAGATATAGTTTTTAGAGCTAAAGGGATCAAATAGTATGTGGTGAAAGTGGGAACAGGGTATTAAGTTAGATGATCAGCCATGATCATGTTGAATGGTAGAGTAGGCTTGAAGGGCTGAATTAGTCGTGTTCCTATTTTCTACATTTCTAAGTGAATAGGGGTGGGGTGTAAATGTCAGAATGATGAGAGAGGGTGGTTCATGTATGATATGAACTGTCAGAAGTAGTGGACAATGCAGGTACAGTCACAGCATCTAAAAGACATTTGGATAGGTACAGGAGTAGGAAAGGATGAGAGGGACATGGGCCATACACAGGCAAATGGGACTAGTTTAGTTTGGGAAACTTGGTTTGCATGGACTGAAGGGTCTGTTTGTGCTGGATGACTCTATAACTACTTCTGCATCGATAAGGCAGTTCTAGCAACAACTTGTGGCTGCTGTGGCAGAGGCAGGTTTGCGTCCCCAGCAATGTCTGCATCCAGTTCAGGTTCATGAAGGCGGCAGTGGAGCTGAGTTGACAAGACCTGGTGGCATTGGCATTGGCAGTGGCGAGGTGGACCCGAAGTGGACTCATGGCGTTGGAGTCCCGTTTGGGCTGGTGTGGTGCCGGCAACATTGGTGAGGTCGAGTGAGGACTCATAGTTGTAAGGGAGTCGACGGAGGAAAGATGGTGCTGAAGAGTGGTGACTTTTGTTCTAGCGGCAGTACGGCAGAGACTCGTACCTGGCCATCAGACCCATCGCCCGTGGCGGAGCACTTATCAAAGACTGAAGTTGAACCTTTTTTTTTCTTTTCTTTTCTGCCTTTATATTCTTTGTTTTAATTTATTTTTTTGTGTTTAACGGTGGCGACACTATACAGCACTATTCACTGTTGTAACAAAAAACATGCGACAATATATAAATCAAATCTAATTAACTGCCGCAACATTGCAATAGGTTGAGGACAAACTGATGCGAGCAGGAGCAAAGTAAAGAATTAAAATGACAGGCGACCGTTACCTCGGGGTTTATGCCTCTGGACTGCACCGAGATGTTTGCAAAGCAATTACTCAACCTGCTCTTTGCAGTTCAGTGTGGAAGGTTGGCCCAGAGTTATTGGTCACCTGTCATTTTAATTCGGCATCTCGTTTACATTTTGACCTTGACCTAGTGCAGTATCTCAGTGAAGCTCCGTGGAAGCTTGAGGGCCATTTTACAGCTTGATTCAACATTGAATTTTCAAATTTCAAATTTCACATTTCATCTCTGTCCACATTATATCCTGTTCTTTGCAAATTTCAGTCTTAACCTTGTTTTTGGGTTTTTTTCAAACTTTTGTTCAATTTTCTGCTGTAGACATTTTTTTTTGGTCTTAGTTTCTTGCCGCATCAACCACTCCCTCTAGCTCTTTTTGTCACTTGCTTTGTCACAGTTAATGTCTCACCCATTGTATCTAACAGCAACACAAACACAGATTCCCCACACTGCATAAAGAGGCTTCAGCCCAGTGAGTCAGCGCTAATCCTCTGAAGAGCACCTGCCCACACCCACACCCCAACCCTTACCCCATAACCCTGCATTTCACATGGCTAATGCACATTCCTCGACACTACGGAGCAATTTAGCACACCTCTGGACTGTGGGAGGAAACCGGAGCTTCTGGCAGAAGCCCGTACAGTCAGTCATCCAAGGCTGGAATCGAACCCAGATCCTTGGAGCTGTGAGACAGCAGTGCATGGGTGGCACTGTGCTACCGTGCTGCCCATGGTTGACCCTTTGTTTGTACAGGGGCTGATGAAAATAGTGGTCTAGTGAGTTGACCCCTTTATTCATGTGCACTACTGTGACTTCAGCGTGACTCATCATTGTGAGGCCTTTCAAAAAAAAATGAAGTGCATCAAAGTACCTTCAGTCTGCAGTTAATTTGTTACATGGCAAGTGTATTCGATAGTAGTAATATGTAGAGTATGGTTTCAAAGTTTACAAGTGATACAACACTTGGAAATGTAGTAGATAGTCAATGTGATTATACTAAATTTGGTACATCTAACTCAATCTAGATAACTGTGAAATGATTCACTTTGGAAGGAACAACATGCAGATGTAATCCGAATGGTACTGGTTCGAGGGCTAGAGCAGAGGTACCTGGTTGTGTTTTCTCTGAAGATGGCAGGCAGTTAAAGTGTATTGGACAATTATCTTTGTACTTAGGGACACTGAATTCAAAAACATGAAGTTAAGCTATTAAAATCACTAAGGCCCTCTATAGAATTCTGTGCCACACCTTAGGAAGGATGTTATTTCAGGTGTAGGATTTCTGGTTTGTCTGTCTAAACTGAAGTCAACTACTAAAGAGGCCAAGTAGCTATACCAAGTCACAGTGTATTAATGCATTTCTCCAAGCATCCTTTTCATTTAAAAGCTAATAAATAAAACAGATTGCACAAGCCATCGTTAGCTGCTACACGTTACCCAACACATGTTTTTAATGAAGAAAGGTATCACTTGTAAACAAAAACTATTCAATTCAGTCTGTTCCATTTGCCTGTTCCTGTGCACTTATCATTCCCATAATCTTTAAAGCATTTGTGGTGTTTAATGGCACGTGTACAAGCTGTTGACCGATACATGGACAGGGAATAGGAGCAGGAGTAGGTCATTTGGCCCTTTTGAGCTTGCTCCGCCATTCATTATGATCATGGCAGATCAGCCAACTCAGTACCCGGTTCTTGCTTTTACCCCATGCCCTTTGATTCACCTTAGCCCTAAAAAAAATCTAACTCCTCCTTGAAAGCACTTGATGTTTTAGCCTCAACCACTTTCTGTGGTAGAGAATTCCATGGGCCTGCCACTTTCTCGGAGAAAACATTTCTGCTTATCTCAGTCCTTTCCTGTATCTTTAGACTGTGACCCCTTTGTTCTGGACTCCCTTGTCATTGGGAACATTCTGTTCATCTGGCATCTGCTCTGTTCCTTCTCCAAGGAAGGTTGTTCATTTTGCATAAACACCCTGGGTGCAAATGCAGCTGATTGTATTTGGTGCATGAGAGTGTATCTGAGTCCTGTTTTCCCATAGGTGTCACGCTATATGGTGGCTTCTTCATTGACCTTCTTGCTTCTCAACACTGGTGTTTTTGTTACTAGATATTTGATGCGAGTGAAAGTAGTTTTATGTTCTGGGTCCAAATAAGACTGCTCGTTCTTAGCGAGTTGGTGTATAGGTTCCCAGTCTGATGACAAATTGGCCTAAGAGCTTCACTAGGTGATGCATAAATTAACCGAATTGTCGTACTACATCTAGTGGTTACTGAATCTGAATGAAAGCTTTTACCTGATCAGGGCAAAGCCCTTTAAATGTCAGGCTTCAATTCCATCTTTTCCTTCTTCAGCATCAAGTTCCTCTAGTAAACTTTCTCTAGCAGTCTCACTAGATTCTGATCATGGCTTGTGTTAGTTGCTTCCATTGCAACTCCATATCCAAAGACTAGCAGATCATTCATAATTGCTTCAACTCCAGAAAAGTCTCAAACTGTTACCTACTTTGTGTTGATATTCTTCTAAAGGAGTGCAAATGTTAAATTGCATGTGGATCCAATGTAACCTTCCAAATAGTATCCAGAAAGTAGTCAAATAAACTGCCACTTTTATCCAGCATCATTTGCCAATATCTCTCCTTTGCATTTTGTGGTGTAAAAGTGGAAGAGAAAAGTGTACAATGTGGTGAAGATGAGTAGAAAGCCAGGGGATTAGGAAGCCTTTAAAAGCTAGCAGAGGATAACTGAAGAAAGCAATAAAGGGGGAGAAGATGCAATATGGAAATAATTTAGTTATTAATAAGATTGCAAAAGTTTGTTTTTTCTGATATCTGAAAGACGAGAGAGGCAAGGGGACATTAGACCATTGGAAAATGAGGCTGGAAAAGTAGTAATGGGGAATAAAGATATTCTCACTCGGGTGCTGTCTCATTACCAGTTTTCACAATGGAAGACACCAGCAGCATATCAGACCTTTCAGAGTCAGGGGCAGAGGTGAATGTAGTGGCCATCACTAAGGAGAAGGAGCTGGGGAAGCTGAAAAGTCTGAAGGTGGGTAAGTCCCCCAGACCAGAGAGACTACACTCCAGGGTTCTGAAGGAGATAGCTGAAGAGATGGTAGAAGATCTTACAGGAATCACTGGAGTCAGGGAGGGTCACACAGGATTGGAAAATGGCTAATGTAACACCCCTGTTTCAAAAGGGAGGGAGGTAGAAAACAGGAAACAATAGACTAGGTAACCTGGCCTTGGTTTCTGGTAAGATTTTAGAGTCTGTCTTTAACAATGAGATTGCGGACTACTTGGAAATGAGTGGGAAAATAGAGCTGAGTCAGCGCGGCTTTGTCAAGGGATGTTATCCCTGACAAATCTTTGAGAATTTTTTGAGGGATTAATGAGTAAGTTAGACAATGGAGAGTCAGTGGATTTGGATTTCTAGAAAGTCTTTGGCAAGGTGCCACTCGAGAGGCTGCTAAACAAGATGAGCCCATGGTGTTAGGCGCAAGGCATGGATAGAGGATTGGCTGACTGGCGGGGGGGCAGAGAGTAGGGGTAAAGAGGTCTTTCAGTAGGATGGCTGCCGGTGACTAGTGGAGTTCTGCAGGAGTCCATGTTGGGATAAGGGAACTGAGGGCATTGTTGCTAAGTTTGCAGATGACACAAAGGTCAGTGGAAGGACAAGTAGTGCTGAGGAAGTGGGCAGGTTGCAGAAGGACTTGGGCAGGCTAGAGATTGGACAAAGATGTGGCTGATGGAATACAATGCGGGAAAATGAGATGTTATATGCTTTAGGAAGAATAGACTATTTTCTAAATGGGCCAAGGCTGGGACTTTTTTCACTGGAGTGTAGGAGGTTGAAGGGTCACCTTAGAGGTTTATAAAATCATGAGCAACATAGATTGTGAATAGCAAAGGTCTTTTCCCTAGCATGGGTGAGTTCAAAACAAGGGGGCATATTTTTAAGATGAGAGGAGAAAGATTTAAAAGGGACTGGGGTGGGGTGGGGGGATTGGTCAACGTTTTTATAGAGAGTGATTCATATGTGGAATGAACTGCCAGAGGAAGCGGTCGATGCAGGTACAGTTGCAACATTTAAAAGACATTTCATAGGTACACGAACAGGAAAGATTCAGAGGGATATGGGCCAAACGCAGCTAAGTGAGACGAGTTTAGTTTGCAAATCTTGGTCGGCATGGACGACTTGGCCTGAAGAGTCTGTCCCGTAGGTGTTGATTCTGTCTCAACATTATTAAAAGACTCACCTGTTCTCCCTGATGACTGACAAATTTTCTGCACATGTAAATAGCTTTCTTGAGTGTTAAGAGTCTATCATTTCAGTTGATGTACTGTCACAACAAGATCTCTCGCTCGAAAACAATCCCATCTGATGACTTTGAGTTCTTTTAGTTGCCCAATTTTTCAACCACTCAACAAATCACATACTGATCAATATTCTCCCTCTCTGATGTTAAACACATATCACTCATAAATAACATGACAAGAGGGTTCAAAATAGATCTTCAAGATTTTCCTGATATAGTAGGATCTGCAGATGCTGGAGCGTCTGAGATAACAAGGTGTAGAGCT
>JAHRHZ010000133.1:9521584-9534325 GCA_024137785.1 Ginglymostoma cirratum
GTTGGGGTGGAAAGTGTTGGTGAATTGGATGAACTGTTCGAGCTCCTCGTGGGAGCACGAGGCGGCGCCGATGCAGTCATCAATGTAACGGTGGAAGAGGTGGGGTTTAGGGCCAGTGTAGGTGCGGAAGAGGGATTGTTCCACATAACCTACAAAGAGGCAGGCATAGCTTGGGCCCATGCGGGTACCCATACTGTGTTACCCATGTATGTTACTGTTTTCTGTTGTAACTATCGCCTGAACCTACATCAGTTTTGACGCTATCACAGTGTCTGTTTGGTCTTAACTCTCCAAAAGTCTCATTCTTTTAAACTAGAATCTATCCTCCCAACTCTCTGCTCAGTGACTAACTCAAGAAACGGAGCACCTCTTCCTCAACCTTCTAAACTCAAGGAAATGCAATTAGTAAATGCAATCTGCACTCATAATTAGATGTCAAAGCTTTGGTATAATTTGGTGCCACTTCCAAGAGCTCTCTCTTTCCAGAAGTATGATGGCTGATATTGAACACAACTCCCCAAATGGGACAAGTCTTAAAGGTGAAAGGCTGTCCCATAATCTAGATACAATTTTTAATGGTATGCCAGATGAGAGATGTTTGGGCTTGGAAACCTTACAGTTTCGCCATTTTGAATACTGCTTCCCCAAATTTCTGACGGTAATGTAGAATCACAGAATTATTACAGTGCAGAAAGGAGCAATTCGATCCATATCTGCACAGGCTCTCTGATTAATATTATAACATAGTGCCATTCTTCTTTCCCTTTCCCATAAGTTTAAATAGATCAATTACAATGATTAAAAGAAGGTTTAAAAAATATCTCCAAGCAACCATAGGTACTTGTTACAAGCAAAATACAGTGTGGGTGCTGGAAATCTGAAATAAAAACAGAAAATGCTGGAGAAACTCAGCAGATATGACAGCAACTGTGAAGCGAAAAAGAGTTAATGCTTCACATCCAAAGACGACTCTTTGAAGAAGAATCTTTGCATTCAGAACCTTAACTCTTTTTCTCTCTCCAGAGGGTGCTGGTTAATACACATGACTGAGAAAATCTTGCTTGTCAGAATGCACTAAATTTTGATAACACCTGACTCCCCTGCTTGAACATTAGTGAAAAATAATCTGTCGAGTATACTTTTGAGAAATGTTCAATTTCCATTTTGTTTTACTGTGAAGGTAAATTTTTACAATTGCACAGGGATTCGAGCATAATTCATGATAGTCCAGTATCTAGACTGGAGTCCAGGAAAAGTGGATGCTATTTCTTTCTCCATCTTGTGAAGTTTTGTGTGCTAGCAGATGAATGATAACTAAATCTGATGTATTCCTCTACAATCCCACCATCATATGAAACTAATACTACTTTGGAAGCTTTTATATCTTAACATGCTATGGGATTACAATAAAACATGGGCATGGTTAATTATTTTCTTTCAGCCAGCTTTCATACTGCGGGTTACCATTCACAGGGAAAGCTAATTGCAAATGCTGGGGAAACTTGCAGGTCTGGCAGCATCTATAGAGGCAGAAACAAATTTAATATTGTGAGCCTAGTATGACTTTTCTTCCTTCTTCCTGGGCTTTTCTTGGAAGAAGAGCCTTATCAGATTCAACGTTAATTCTGCTTCTTTCTCCATTCTTGCTCTGTTTCTCTGTGTTTGTTTCAAATTTCCAGCATCTGCAGTATTTTACCTTTATTTAAGCTATAATGAAGACTGCCTATAAAGACGTGGCTTACAGTTGAGATATATCGCCGTGAGGAGAAAAATAGAACATCCAAATCCAGAGCTCCCTGAATTATGAAACCAATAGAAAACTATGGTAATTAAAGGTGGAATGGTGCTGCTGGTGGTGGGGGGGGAGGCGATATAATGTATAAATTGTTGTTGCCAGTTACAAACAAGAATCCAGAAAATTTGGAGAGGTAGCGAAAGTTAAATGAAGTGTTATGGACCACACCAGATCCACCCCCACGCCCAAAAAAAAAGTTTTGTAAAGAGATAGTCTAGACCCGAACCTTGATATTTATTTAAAGGCAAGTATAAGATGCTGTGTTCCAGATGTGATTTGATTGGTCCACCAGTCGGCTTTAATCAAAAACCCACTTTATTCTTACAACACAGTTAAAATACAGAAAAAAGAAGAATTGGTAAAATTCTGTTAGAATACTTAACAAAATAATATGATCTACCACTAATATCAACTGCTTCAATATAGGCAGCATCCCGTAAATACATCTTTTGGCAAACTGAATTTCAATAAGATAGCTATGATTCTCATGTGCTGTGTCTCTCTAGTCCAGAAGAAAGAAATAGTTTGCCCCTTTTGATTTTTAAGAGAAAACCTCACTATTTAAGACCTTATTCCAGCAGAGAACTCAAGCTTTTAGCTCAGCAGCCAGTAGACCTTCTCACTAACTAAAAGAAAAACTTTTAAAAAAATTTCCTGGGGCTGTACGAGACCTGACAATGCCCACTCATAATTCTTTGTCAGTTTTAAAAAAACACTCAGGGACAGCAGTTTACCAACTGTTGTCTGAAGCAGACATTGCAGTACCACTGGCAACATCTCTCTGCAAGAGAAATAGGACAGAACATATCTCTCAAAGACACAGTGCTGTCACAGACACCTTTTGAGAGAGTATAGGGAGAAACTGACAGCTAAAGTAAGTAAATGGAAAAGGTGTGCCTAATTAGGAATTTCAGAGGAACCATCCCGTGAAAGCAGAGGTTATGGTTGTTGTTTAGATACGTACTTCGCATCTGTCAAGGTAGATGCTGCTAACACATTTCTAGAGAGGAACGCTAGAAAAATTAATAATTGATACTGATGCTAAAAAAGGATAAAACGTAACAAGTCATTAGATGTGAACATTGGAGGATATTGAGGAAGTAAAGATGGAAATTGTGGAAATAATTACAGTTCTCTCTAGATGGGGAGTAGAAAGAACAAGTAGGCAATATAAACTAAAGAATATAATTCTAAGGTGGGTACTGGAACTCTGCTTTCCAACATTTGCAATTCTTTGTTTTCTGTTATTGGATGGAGTCATTCTGATCATGAGGTGTCTGGGCAGAGTAGTTAGGAAGACACAAATCTCATTGTTAGAAAGGTTAGAACAAAGGGAACAGATTTAGAATGAAAGGAATAACTTTACGCAGGTGATACTTATGGTCTGGAACTGCATGAAAGTGCAGTAGAGGCAGCTTCAAATGCTGCTTTCAGAAGGGAATTGGATAAGCACCTGGAGGGAAAGAATTTGTAAAGCTATGGAGTGAGTGCTGAGGACAGGGACTGGCAAAATTGCTCTTGTGGAAAGCTGACATAGACTTGAGCAAGAACAAAAACAAAGTTGCTGGAAAAGCTCAGCAGGTTTGGCAGCATCTGTGAAGGAGAAAACAGAGTTAACATTTTGGGTCTGGTGACCCTTCGTCAGAACAGAGTCCTGATTTACAGCATCCACAGTTCTTTTGGTTTTTATAGACTTGAGCAGACTGCCCTCCTGCTTTGTAGCTATTCAATTATTCTCAGCTCACATTATGCTAAAGGGGTGGGTTCCACAGGCTCCTTTTTAATAACATTACTTTTCTGCAGGTGTAGGCTTACTTCTGCTTTTTACTTGGGATGGTTAATGTTAGTGCATTCTGATGAATAATGGTTTATTGCAAGGTAGGTTTGAAGTAAAAGCATCTTAAGACAGTGCGTGTAATTCATGATATACTCAGATACTAATCAGCTATGAGTTTTTGTTTTAATTTAATGCATTCACTGTGCTTTCTTGAGTGACTGTTGTGTATTTTACAGATTGTGTAGCTTAACATTGAAGAAACTGGTTGTCGTAAAGGAGTTGGACAAGGAACTCACTTCAGTCGTTATTGCTGTTAAGATGCAGGTAAGCAAGTTACTCTTTCTAACTTTGTTCTTTTGCAACAAGTAGAACAAAACCCATTTGAAAACTAACTTGTCTTTATTACAGTGCAGAGATTGGATTCACTTTAAATGTTAGCAGCAGGCTAGCTGTGCTTCTGCTCTAAAATTGATCTCTGGGTTGGTGCATTTTGCCTACAACTCAGAAACATGAGGTAACCACGCAGCATGCACTGCAAGTTTACACCTGTACCCGCACCTCAATCCATTCAGGTGTTGCTTGTTCCACAGGGATCCGTCTCACATTTGCCAAATCCACATTTGACCAGGATGATGTTCACTCCGAGCAATCCTTGAATATATTGCAGAAGAAAAGTTTTTACATCATGCCTTCTCATTGTCCCTGAAGTGTCCCAATTCCCCCTCATGAGTGAATTACTTTCAGAAACAGTAACTCTTATGTTGACACAGAAGTAATTTTGTGCCTTGCAGAATTTCAACTAAGTGAGAAAATGGCCAGTTAATCTGTTATTGACGGTTGTTTAATTCAGGGATGAATGTTGAGGAGACACCAAGTAATCTCCCTAAGTTGCTTCAAAAGATTGAGAAGGAATCTTGGAAGTGGTAAATGAGACCTCTGCCTAAAGTTCCAGAGGAAAGGCAGTACTTCCTGATGTTGAAAATCTACAGTGTCAGTGTTGATCAAGAGCTCAATCCTGTAGTGAACCATAATCTTCAAACTCAAATATCAGAGTCAGACTGCTGTATGAAATAGTTGAATGAAATAATAATAGACACAAATCTATTTTTCTTAATTTCCTTGCATGGTGCATCAGCTTTTAGCACAAAACCTCTGCACTCCTGTAAGCATTCAACTAATTAAAGCAGTGAATGATGGAATCAAACTTAAGAATTTTGACAGCTGTGTTAGGAGTAGAGCTAATACAATTAATGAAGCCATGA
The DNA here is from genome assembly GCA_024137785.1 of Ginglymostoma cirratum. Lineage (NCBI taxonomy): Eukaryota > Metazoa > Chordata > Chondrichthyes > Orectolobiformes > Ginglymostomatidae > Ginglymostoma > Ginglymostoma cirratum. Next base: position 9,526,419 of record JAHRHZ010000133.1, read on the forward strand.
AGCTATACAGAATAAATCATCCAGAGTTTGTGCTCCTAATTGCTATATAATAATTCATGCTGAAAGTGTGTGTACATTTATATGTTGGAAACTGTATTAAACTTGGTTGTGTTAGGCCATCCACAAGTTAAAAATTCTTGGACACAGTTAAACAAATTAATTTAGTTTACTGTGTTTGTGATTGAAGCCTTCTGTACGCGTGCTCAAATCTGCGCAATAGTTGACAATTTACGCTAAGCCAAACTCCCCTTTTCATACTTACCAAGCTGCTGCCTTTACGTAATGGATCCTGAGTTTCAGATTCGAGCCTTTATTTGATTATTTTGTTGCATTGTGAACAAGCTGTCATATTATGCAGAAACCCCTCATGAAACAAGGCCCCTTTTTAAGGGAGCACTTTGGCAGCTGCAGGTCTGCATGTGTAACCAGGAATACATGCTTCCTTGCAGAAGACAAACATAAGAGCAGGAATAGGCCGTGTAGCCTCTTGAAGCTATCCTGCCATTCAATAAGATCATGGCTGATCTTCAAGCAAATTCCACATAATGTGGAGTAGGATTAAGAGTTGTGAAACAGTTTTCTTTAACTGAATGTGCAGGTAATTGTATCGTAAAGGTTGGTACAAAATTCCCTAGTGCTGTTTTGACTGGATTTGCACTAGAGATATTTCAAACACTTGGGAATTTCTGGAACTATTCAGATGATGGCTAATGCCATATGCTATCCCAGTTGGTCATATGATCTAATCATTGGATGTATTTAGAAAATGTTTTGCCAACTGCACAGTTGTGGTTGCAGAAGAACATATTTAAAACAGGGCTTTCTTTTGTAGGTAAGGCAGATAAACTAGTGTCACAGCTGCTTGCACTATTTGTTCACAAGTGTAGCTTGGCCCTCAGGTCAAAGGTGATTAAGAATAATTAGACAGCTGTACATATCCAATATACTGTAATTACAGAATAATAGAATTACAGTTATGAACTGGTCAACCAGCAGGGGAATGTTTACGTCTGTTCTTTACATGTTGAGTTTCCGACTAAAAACAGAGTGCTGGAGAAACTGAATAGGTCTGGCAGCATCTGTGAAGAGACAAGCAGAGTTAACATTTCAAGTCAGATATGACTCTTCTTTGGAACTTTCCAGTTCTCTAAGCAATTGTTCAAAACATGTAAAGTTTTATTAAGGGGAAAAAGGAAGTCAAGACTGCAGTTTTCTGTGGGGGAGGTACAGGGTTTAGTGAGGAGGAGTTGATTTCAAGGGCATAAGAATCAAAATGGGGACATCAATTGCGAAAAAAAATACTGACAAAAACCACGAAGTGGAAAACCTATACAATATACATAAGTACTCAGACAATATTGAAATTAAACAAAAGATCCTAATTAAATTAATAAAGGAGGGGATGAAAAAATACAAAAGGTTAAGAAAGTACACAAAAAAACTAGCAAGGCAAAAATAAACTATAAGAGATCAAAGATTATTAGAAGAAATAGTAATGTATCATATAGACATGTAAACAACAAAAGAAAAATAATAATATGGATAGAGCTACTAGGAAATGAACAGGACAACCTCACAGGTAATGACTACAAACTAACATGGAGGGCATGACATAAGAAAAAGAGCTCTTAAAAAGATATAAAGGCAGTTTATGACCAAAGGGAGCTAAATAATCAATAAATTAATCAAATTTATTTAGGGTTATATATAATTAGTGAAGGAATAAGAGTGACTACTGGGAAGCTAATGTGATTCCTACATTTAAGTAGAGAATTACAGTTTAATGTTGTGATCGGAAACAATTTACTTACTTAAAAGATATAATAGAAAATAAAGTAAATTTCATGCTTTCCAGTCTAAATTGGGAATGGGTGGTACCGATAGATCAAAAAATGCTGGTTAACAGAGAAATACTGACTTTATGGGAAACTATGTGCCATTCAGTCATTTGAGTTTTGTGAGTGGTTAATTGACCACACATTGTCTTCGAAATCCAAACCACAGCTTAATGAATGCTGCGACTATGTGATTATATATAAAAAGCATTACATGCTTTTAGTGGTGCTGTAATTAAACCTCAATGGCCAACTAAAGCTTGTCATGCCATCATGACAGTGCTCAGGTGCCAATTACCATTGGTATAGCATCCAGTTGGTGAAGCGCCTCATTGATAAGAGGAGATATTGGAGATTCAGGTTGATGGAGTATTTCAGTTTTTACAGTGTCAGATAATATGTATTTGACTGTCTGGAAGCTACAAATATAATAGAGAGGAACTAGCATACCTGCTGATGTTGTACCTTTGTTTAACATGAGAATGAGAGTTAGACCAAATAATTATAGGCCGGTCGGTCAAACCTTAGTAGTAAGAAGAAAGTTAGAATCAATTCTGAGAGACTGGATAAACTGTTACTTAGACACAAGTTGATAAAAGCTCATCAGCATGAATTTGCTAGGGGAAGATCATGTCTAAGTTGGTATAATTCCTGAGGAAGTAACTAGAAAAATTAATGAAGGTACTGTAGTTGATGTAGTCTATGTGGATATTAACAAGTCTTTTGATGCAGTCCCATGTGAGAGATTTATTTAAAAAAACGTAGAAGCCCATGGAATCCAGGTGAAAGCAGTAAACTGGATACAAAAATGATTCTGGAGCAGGAAACAGAGTGGTGTTTTTAAGACTGGAAGGCTGTTTTCAGTAGAGTTCTGCAGGGCTCTACTAGAGCCCATGTATTTTCTGTAAGTTAAAACTTTGGACTTTAGTGTGTGTGTTATGATGAAGTTTATAGATGACACAAAAAAAACGGCTGCAACGTTGATAGTAATGAGTGTAGCTGTAGACTGCAAAGTAATATTCGTGCACTGGTCAAGTAGGCATACTAGTGGTAAATGTAATTCAATGTTGAGAATTGAGAGGTGATGCATTTGGCGAAATCAAACACAGCAAAGCAACACAAAGTAAATAAAAAAAAAACACTGAGAGGTGTGGAGGTAGTGAGGGACCTTGAAGTGAATGTCCATTGATCCCTGAAGGTAGCAGCACCAGCCAATAAAGTGTTTCAAATGGTATATAGATTTTTAAACAGGCCCATCTCTAATAGACATGGAGGAGGTAGTGGTGAGCTGTCTTCTTGTACTCGTGTATCCCAGGCAGTACAAGGATACTTATTGCTATTAGGGAGGGAGCTTGAGAATTCTGGCCCAGTGATAGGATGGTGTGCGCATTGGACCTTACAGGTGTTCCTATGAATCTATTGCCCTTGTACCTTTTAGATGGAAGGGGTTGACAGTTTGCAACGTGCTGTCTAAGTACTTTGAGAGTTGTTCGGTGCATCTCGTAAATGGTATACACTGTTGCCTCTGTACATTGGTGGAGGGAACGAATGTTGAAGATGTTAGATGTGGTACCAATCAAATGACTACTTTGTCTTGCATGGTGTTGAGGTGCTTGAGTGTCACTGGAGTTTCGCTCATCCAGGGAAGTGGGCGGGGTGGAAAACAGTCATACTCCTGACTTTTGTCTTGTAAATACATGACCGGTTTTGAGGATTCAGGAGTGGCCACGGGATTCCCAGCCTTAGATGTTCTTTGATAGCCACAGTATTCATACAGCAGGTTTAGTTCAGTTTCTAGTTATTGGTAATCCTCAGAGTGTTGTTAATGGGAGATTCAGCAATGACTGTGCAATTAAGTATCAGGGGCAATGGTTGGATTTTGTCTTGTTGTGATTGGTCATTGCCTGACACTTGTGTGGTACGAAAATTACCTACCGCTTGTCATCCTGAAGCTGAATGTTATTTGGGTCTTCCTGTATTTGGTTTTGCCAGGTCTCCTTGATGCTGCATGTGATCAAATGCTGCCTTGACATAGAGGACAGACACCCTCACTTTCCCTCTTGAGTTCATCTCTTTTGTCAACATTTGCACCAAGGCTCTGATAAGCTCAGAAGTTGAATGGGTCTGACAGAACTGAAACTTAGCATTGAACAGATTATTGTTGGGGAAATGATTTTTTTTTTGTGTAGAGGGTGGTAAGGTCTGGATCTCGCTGCCTGAAGGGTAGTTGAGGCATAAACCCTTGACTGATTTAAAAGAAATTTCGAGATGCACCTTAAATGCTCTAATCTACAAGGTTATAGACATACGCTGGAAAACTGGAATTAGATGGTATATGTGTCACTCACCACAGACATGATGAGCCAAATGGTCCTTTTCTGTATCATACCTTTATAGGATTCTATGATGAAGTTATTATAGTTATGATAACATCTTTGGACTTTCAAATGACATTCTTTAAGGTACTTGGAGAATTTTCTGATTAAGGTAATCTGGAGACAGGTAGCAGAATGGACAGGTAGCAAACTGACTGAAAAACAAAGATTGGGGTTCAAGGCAGCATTTCAGACTGGGAAAGACTAAGGAGTGGTGTCCTACAAGCACCACTGCTGTGACCACTGTTCACCATTTCTGAAAACAATTTGAACTCTGAGATGGGAGGTACAATTGCAAAAATTGCAGATCACCCAAGTTACTGGATTTTAATCAAGAAGAGGGCTGTGACAACATATAGGAAGACATTAATCTTTTTAAGATAAGTATAAAGTGGTACTTTTTTCAGTAGGAAGAGTTAGAAGGCACATCTTAGAAAATAAATGTCTAAATTGAGTTGGAAGAACAGAAGAATCTACTAAGGGTAGTATCAATAAATTCATTCTTTAAAGGAAAGCAGAAAACTGGCATTCATCATCAAAGGGATAGTTTAAAAGCAGATAAACTGTTAGACATAGTCTGAGTCTCTATCTTGTGAATAGTTCTGGTTTACATGTCATTAAAGGGCTTTAAATAGATTAGGGAAGATGCAAAAAAATTTGCTAGATTAAAATCGGAACTGAGTGGTTATGCCAATCTGGAGAGCGAAGATGGAAGGGGTTGGTCTGATGGATGCCATTAAGGCTATGGAAGTGTTTCGTAAAGTAGACAGAGAACAGATGTTTCCACTTATGGACAAGACTAAAACTAGAACTGTAAATACAAATACATAGTACACTTGTGTTTCCTATTGCCAATTCAAGCGATAGAACTTTATCCAGAATTTAGAACAGGGAACAAGGGACTTCAAAGAGTTGTTCAGGTGAATAGCATTGATGTATTAATGGGAAGCTGGGTTAATGTATGAGTTAGTATGAAGATACAGCAATGATTAGTAAGACCAATAAGTTGTTCATTGCAAGGGAAATGGAATATAAAAGTAGAGAATGTTTTGCTACAGATGGGGGTTTTGAGGCCACATCTGAAATACTGGGTATGGTTTTGATCTCCATATTTAAGAAAGGCATGTACGTGTGTTGGACGCCATTCAGGGAAGGTTCACTCAGCTGATTCTTGAGATTTGGGTGGTCAGGGTCCTGATTATCTTATGAAGAATGGTTCATAGTGTGGAAACAGGCCCTTCGGTCCAACAAGTCCACACTGATGCTCAGAGCATCCCATCAAGACCCATTCCCCTTTAAACCCCTAATCTAGGTATCGCTGAACACTATAGGCAATTTAGCACAGCCAATCCACCTAGCCTGCACATCTTTAGACTGGGAGGAAACCAGAGCAAACCCACACAGACACGGGGAGAATGTGCAAACACCACACAGACAGTCGCCCGAGGGTGGAATCGAACCCGTATCCCTGGTGCTGTGAGGCAGCAGTGCTAACCGGTGAGCCACCATGCTGCCTACTAAGGTCTGTCCGGTTGGATAGACTGGGCCTGTATCAATGAACAATGATATTATTGGGACCTACCAGATCCTGAAGGGACTTGACAGGTTGGATGTTTGCCCCTTGGGAGAGACCAGATCTCTAAGCGACAGTTTAAAAAGCAGAATCTCTCACTTAAGTCTGAGCAGAGAAGTTTTTTGAATTGAGTCATGAGCATATGAGTCACACCAGGCTTGACATATTAAGTCGTTCTTTCTCCAAAGATGTTGCCAGACCTGCTGAGTTTCTCCCACCTTCTGTTCTGAGTTCCAGCGTCTACAGTGTTTTGCCTTTCCTTTGCTCTGTGCTGTTGCTTCTGTCACGCTGCTCCAGCTTTCACTAATCCACTCCCACACAGATGACTAGTGAGAACTTATCCCTGAGTCAGCTATTTAACCATTTGTGCTAGAGCCAGCTCTTTATGAAAGGTTATTCCTCTGTTCTTTATCCATAGCCCTGCAGTATTTTCCTTTTCAAATATTTGCCAAGCTCTCTCGCTACTGAATCTGTTTCCACCACTCTTTCAAATGTTGAATCCCAGATAACTTCTCATCAAAATAGCTATTAAGTCTCTCATTTGCCTTCTCTGAGATACTATCCTGATGAGAGGAATTTAGCATAAAAGGAAGGTAGGTATGCTTCAGTTATGCAGGGAATTCGTGAGACCACATCTCAGATAATGTGTACAGTTTTGGTCTCCTTATTTAAGGTAGGTTGTACATGCCTTGCAAGAACTTCGGAGGTGGTTTACTTGATTGATGCCTGATATAATTGTGTGTTTTCTTATGAGGATAGTTTGGGGAGGATAGGCTTGTTTCCACTAGAGTTTAGAAAAGTGAGGGGTTAATTGATTAAAGTGTACTAGATCACGAATGATCTTGACAAGATGGACATAGAAAGGATTTTTCCTTTGGTGGATCAGTCCAGAGCAAGGGGACACCACTTCAAAATTAGGGATTGTCCTTTCAAGATAGAGATGAGAATTTGTTCCTGAGGGCTGTATGAATTTGGAACACTGCCTCAGAAGGTAGTGGAGATGGTCTACCACTGTATTAAATGCATTCAATCAGGTAAGGGGGTATCGGGTTATAGGGTTATCAGTGTCAACTACAGTGAGAGATTCAAAACAAAAAAGATCAGCTAACCTCTTAACTGACTTGAACAGGATCGAGGAGGGGAATGGCCCACTTCTCTGTTTTCATAGATGTCTCAAAGTTGCCAGCTTTTCTTTTAGATGTGGCTCCAGTCCCCCACAAGAGGGTCAACACTTGATTCATGAAGTGGTCTGCCAAGTTGCTTGGTTGCATAACGTGACAGTGAAGACCAGTGTCGTATTCAAAAGACAAGTTTAGATGAGACATACATGTGACTTAATTTTTTTTTAAAATCTGTCTGAAATTACTGCTTTAAAAAAAAATACTGCTGCCTATACACAGCAATATTTGAGCGTCTGCGATGTAATATTTCACTATTGGTATTAATTCAACTTCCTGTAAGCAGCAAAACGCAAAGGTATGTTATTACTCCTTGTCACTCGGGAAGCATGAATGATAGCTCTGGGTTGTTTATGAAGGTCCCATCAAAGCAATGTAAAACAAAATGTGTCATTCTCAACAACCACTAACTTTGTCCATATATCTAAGTAAAGGTTTTGCATATAGAAATTATAAAATTTTTGATTACTATCATAAACATAGTATAGACGTAGTTATATATGTTCCTTTTCTACTGCTTGTGATCAGTGTGTTTGTATGTAAGGTGTGTGTGTGATTTCTCAGCATTAATGTTAGTAGAAATGTAGGAACATAGAAGATAGGAGGAGGCCATTCAGCCCTTCGAGCCTGCTCCACCATTCTTCTCGGTCTTGGCTGATTGTCCAACTCAATAGCCTAATCCTGCTTTCTCCCCATCATCCTTGATCCCTTTCACCCCAAGTGCTATATCTAGTCACCTCTTGAATACAGAGATAAAAGGTACTGCAGATGCTGGAGAATCCGAGATAACAAGCATGGGGCTGGATGAACACAGCAGGTCAAGCAGCATCATAGGAGCAGGAAAACTTGACGTTTCGGGCCTAAACCCTTCATCAGAAAGGGTTTTTTACTATTTTACTATTTCTGATGAAGGGTTTAGGCCCGAAACGTCAAGTTTTCCTGCTCC